>JAJHUR010136025.1:0-51485 GCA_027495735.1 Lutjanus campechanus | reverse complement strand
CGATTTAAGCCCCACCCATTCCCGGTTAAACCACGCCTATTTCAGGTTTAGGTCCCGCCCACTCCGAGTACAGATACGGATACAGATAATTTAGATGGTTGAACAGATACAGATACAGATACAGATAGTGGTGTACTCGCTCATCCCTAGTAAATAGCATCTTTTGCGGTTAAATTTTAATGTCGAGGCTGATCCTCACATCAGCACAGGGGTGAGTAGATATTGAGTGAATTTTCATTTTTGGGTGAACTATCGCTTAAAGTACAGATACCTGAAAACTCGTACAGTAATTAGGTATTTGTAATTTGTTACTTCCTTGATTAATTAATATATTACCACATAACTTGAGTCACAAACTTTATGACTTTAGACGCAACTTGACAAAATCAAAAAAGATTTGGCTTGGATTTTAACACTGGTCATTTGTGGACTTTGGGCCATGTTGACTTGAAAATATTTAAAAATACATTCCACCAAGCCCAAAGATTAAAAAGTATGCTATTATAAATTTCTCTTCAACATTAACGCTTTTCATTCCCAGCAAGTTGACACGTAATTACCCACAATTCCCAGATCCACTGTGAACCAATCCGACAGCATCCAATCAACTTGCAGGGCAGAACCATGAAGAACTAACATTACGTTATTGAGCTCCAGTTGGAAAAAATTATACCAAAGATAATTTTGTTCACAAACAAAAACTATGTGGTGGTCAACGGAGGTAGAAAGTACAACTACTGTGCTTCTGTACTAGAATTTTCAGGTATCTGTACTTGTACATTTATATTTCTGACTTTTACTTCCTACATTTTAACACAAATATCTGTACTTTCTACTCCTTACATTTTCAAAATAGACTTGTTACTTCACTTTGTTGTGTTACTGTGTTAATTCTAGGGGAATTATTGATTATTTTTATTTTGTAGCATCAAGCACCACCTTTTAAACATCAAGACTATTTCATTCTAAATGGATGACAGAAAAGATGATTCCTTGGTGCATCCATAGGTTCATATTATGCACGACTGACGAAACAAGGTATAAATGATGTAAAAGACGTAACAAGATGAAACAGACAAGAGAGGGAAACTTGATTGTGGAGAAAAGGTGAAGTTAATTTAACTTTGCACATAAACAGCCAGTCATAATGTCTTTCAGAGGGCGACTTTTTACTTTTATACTTTGAGTTCATTTCAGAGCCTGTACTTGTTCACTTATACTTGAGTAAAGAAATTCAAGAAATCTGTTACTTTTACACAGAGTTTTTACACAATTATCTGTACTTAAAGAATGTTTGTACCTTTGCCACCACTAGTGGTCAGCAAAAACTAAGTTGCATTATGCAAAAATATGTGGATTGAAAATTACTGGATGGTGATGCAACAATTTCCAATTTCATTTGACATTTGAAGTGGCACAAAAGATTGCTAAGTTGAGGCTGGCATAACATTTGGTTAAAAAAAAGGCCTTATCACTTGTTGAGAACCCAAACCCAGAGTTTAGCGACTTGAATGGGGACTTGTCAGTCTTGACTTTGGACATGATTTGCCTGTCTGTACTTGGGACTTGACTTGGGACTAAAGTTCAAAGACTTAAGACTTACTTGTGATTTTCAAAACAATGACTTGATTCCACCTCTGCTACCTGTATCTAAAAGCATCTTTATGCTGTGTTCCACTCCTCCAGTGAGACATGACTTAACTGTTTGTATGAAGGTGTGCCAAAGGAGAACGAGAGTAGGGAGTAGGGACGGAGCAATAAGAGAAAATAAGGCGATAGACAGAGTGAAATGTGTGAAACAGCTGACAGATAGTGAGAGAAATATTTTGCATCTGCAGCCATGGACAGTCTGTTGGTTTTTGGAGAGGGTCACTTAGCTCCAGGAGCCACAGCTGGTTTCAGCAGCAGCCAGACACCCTGGGGAGCTCTCAGACATTCCTCTGGGTCTGTCTCTGTAATAACTCTGTACTGACATGGGTTAAAAAGGGACAGAGATGGAGGGAGTTATAGATCTGGCGTGCCTGTACAAGTGAGTGGAGATAGAACTGACCGTCTGTCTGGTCTGGTCTGGTGTGTACACTGAATACTGAGAAGAAAAAGACAGAAAATAGAATTGAGTACAGGCTGTTACATTCAATGCTGCCTGTTCTACTTTCAACATACAGCCCACAGTACTTTAACTCAAGTGGAAATTTCCAGTACTGTTCAGTGAAACCACCTTAACCTTTAGGCAGATTTAATACTGAAGTTGCCTGACAGTGAGACTTTGGGTTCTGTAGCAGCAGTGTCTTCTTCGTAGCTCTTTTAATTTCCATCTCAGCAACTGAATCCAAGAATAGACACAGACCACAGACAATCCATACAGAGTTTAATATCACTGAGAGGGCTAGAACAATGATTTAGAACCACTAAATAGATGCTCCACATAATCAACTTTGCATATTTGATGTGAGGCACTCTCCAGAGTGGGCCGGCTTTCAAATGTAAATTTTGCCTGCAAACTTAAATCATTTAGTGCATTTTACTTGAAGCGTATCTTTGACAACAATAAATCACAAGGTTGCTGCATCCATTAGCAAATTGGCTCTGCAGTAGACGGAAGAATAAAGGGAGAGGGAGGCAGAGCGTGAGTGTGCGGCAGGCAGCAGTCTTTTATAATCAACAGTAACAGTTTCAGAGGCATGGTAGCCAGACACTGCGGCACACGGACACCCATAAACCTCTGGTCACATAGATCACAACAATGGACCCATTGATTGGCTGGCTGGGATAGTGGGTGGGAGGCTCTGGCTTGAAGTGATGCATGCCACAATCAGCTTTGAAGGGCCTCTGTTCTTCCTGTTGGCCCTGTCGCCCTCGCAGCCCTCTCCGTGTGTCCGTGAGATGCCCGCGACGGATGTTTCAATGTGCGTCCTTCATGCCTCGCAGTTTGCAGCACACCCTTGCTGTCTGCCTCTGCTCTCCATCTCATCCCCATTCTGTCACTCTCTCTCTCATACGCACACACTCACACACTTTTTTCAAGACACTGGCCTTGTCTCCTCTCTTTGGTTTCATTCAGAGAGTTTTATTGTATTTGGATAAGTGCAGGCTACAGTATGTCCACCCTTTTCAGAAACATGTATTAGACAGAATAGCCAGTGCTTTCATGAGCACAAAGAGAAAGACAAGAGGAGGAGAAATGGGGCCAATTAGAGGCCTGGAGCTAGCACTGTCTTCTGATACTGCTGGTCTGGGCCACAGCACTCTGTGTGTGTGTGTGTGTGTGTGTGTGTGTGTGTGTGTGTGTGTGTGTGTGTGTGTGTGTGTGTGTGTGTGTGTGTGTGTGTGTGTGTGTGAGTGAGTGAGAGAAGGTGGATTGTCTGCAGGTTCTGTACGGGAGGTGATGAGTGAGAAAGAAAGACCAGGAAATCCAGTATTTCTATTTTGGTGTCCCACATTACTGGAAGCTGGCTGGAGTATGAATTATGGAAATGACTGTAGGGGGTTTTCTAGCCCAAAGGCTTCGCTTCAGAACCCTCTTTTCCTCTAGTGATCAGATATGATACCAAAAGGTGGATTCTGGGGGGTTTGTGGTTGTCCCCACGTCTTCATGCAAAAAAGGGGGCTTAAAATGAGCTCTGGGTGCAGTAGTTCTAGATTGTTAAAAGGAATAGTTTAGATTATTAGATGTTGGGTTGCATTGAGTATTTATTGATAGTCAGCGTATGTCCCCCAAAGAGTACCAGCATGGAAGCTAAGCAATGTACTGCTGTGGTCAGCAACAAAAGGTATTTCAGCCACTTAAAAAATCAGTTTAAGTGTATGCTATAGAATATTTTCACTACTTTATCTTGTACTCAGGTAGTTGTCTTTTTTCTGACATGAAAATCATCCAAACCAACCAAACTCCACAGGCAAAATCCATAAGGCTACCTCACAGAACACAGGAGTTGCTGGTCTACCGCTGCCTCGATCTGTTTGTTTGTTTGTGTTGTTGTGAGATTTTAGTGAATCCGAACTAACCTTTTAAAACACTCAAGTCAGACAATAACACAAACAAGCTACCAGATTGAGGCAGTGGTAGATAAGTAGCTCCCGTGCTCTGCAAGGTAAATCACTGATTTTGCCTATGGAGTTGCCTATGGCAAAGTAAATTGGTGAAGGTGTAACATTAAGTGGCTAAAATACCTGGAGCTGCTGACTCTGTCCACAGCAGTACATTGCTAAGCCTCCGTGCTGGTACTCCTCTCTGCTTCTCCAAACTGGGGATGATAAGAACTTTCGATAAGGACCTCATACCGCGCCACATCAAATATTCCAAACCATCCCTTTAAGTCTGTATTTTATGTTAAAGCTGTCAAAGATAGAATGGACATTGTCTGTGTAGTCCACCTCTTCCAAATCCACCTGATGTATGTATCATTTCTTGGATGAAGTCACTGTGGTATAAGAATGCAAAGCTGACTAGAGAAAATAGTATAGAGAACCCTACTGCGGGCCTTTTTTCACACTGTGGTATGCGGTCAAATTGGACTGCCCAGCTCTACATTCTGTATGATCAAAGTTAGCAGATCAAACAACTCAACTGGCAGACAAGTGAGTTACCTATCCTAAGGCTGCAGGAAATGTGGCTCAAACCTTGCAATTACTCTTCTGCGATGCAGAAAAAATTTATAACTGCTTGCTGGAGAGTTGTTAAAGGGGTTGACCAACAATATTTGTCATCTTTGTTTTGAGTAGAGAAGCCTGTGTGCTTCTACAGTTCTTTGTTGACTTGTTCCTGCATCCTCCCTGAATTCACACGCTACGTATCTTTACAGCCCTAACCACATCCCTGCTAATTAACAGGACAATAAACATGCTGGCTCCCATTAACTGTGGCGGCCGCTGCATATTTCCCTAGACAGTGTCTGACTGGTAGATAGGGGCTCTCTGCACTGCACAATATGTTAATCAGCCTCCCTCATCTCAAGCTCTCCCATCTCCTCTCTCTCGGTCTTCAAAGTCAAGTAGGAGACCCTTTTCCCTGCCGTCCCCAGACCCTGCCCTATCTCCATCTGCAGGTAGCTTAATCTGTCTTCACTGGAGAGCTTTGCCACATTACTGGGGCGCTCACCAACCAATTACTATCCATTTCAAGTGCTCATCAGGTCGGTGTCATGAAGGAAAAATGCCCACATCCTCTTGACCTTTTGATTGTCCTGATGCATCAAGTGGTAAGGCAAACAAGAGAAGCAGTGAGTGGGTCTGTCAGGCTTAGGGTGACTAACTCATCATTATCAGCCAAAGAAGTGGAACAGTGTATCCATCCTTAAAATCTGTGCTGAAAGCGCACAGGAGTGTGGCGCAGCTCTGACAAACACTTTGGGCTTTATGTGGCGTGGAACCTCTTTATTTCAGAGGGGAGCGTATGGCAGTAATCCGACCTGCAGATAATAAGACCCCCATGTCATAAATCCTCTCAGAAAACTAAGGCATTTAGGCTCATATTTGCTCATTCCGCAGGGCACGCACTGTTTGCTGCTCAGAAAGGGATTGTCTCCATTCTTTTTCTTTTTTTGTTGTTGTTACAAGACTAAAACTCATAAAATAGTCAAACTCTTTAAGTATGAGCTGGCCTCATACACAAAGCAGACACCCACCCACACTCTTAGAAATAAACTTATTAACTAGAACCACAAAGGGTTCTTTGCCTTGTCCTCATAGTAGAGCCCTTTTTGGTTCTTGGTAGAAGCGTTTATAAAGGTTCAACTTGGAACCCTTTCAGAGAGTTTGGATCCAACATTAAAGATTATACCTAGAACCATCAGTCAAAGGTTCTACCAGAGCCCCCTATGAAAAGCTCTACAGAGAACCACCTGTGGTGTAATGGTTCAATACAGAACCTTTCCAACCTTTAAGGGTATTAAAGTGATATTCCACTTTGCGGGATTAACCCACATAGTATATACTCACCACCCTGTCGATGTGATGGTAGATGAAAATCTTCAATTTCCAAAACAGTCCTGGAGTTTTAGGAGGAACAGGATAGCAGCCTCATCCAGTACAATGGCAGTGAATTATGACCACGGATAAAATGTTAAAAATAGCACACAAAACAAACACAAAATGTCTCCATCCGGCTTGTGTGGTGTAATCCAAGTGTCCGCAAGCCGCGACATTAAAAATTAACCGCAAAAGACGCCATTTTCGCCATGTTTTTAGCAGAAATATCAGCTGTTGCATGTAGCCGGTAAGATGTAAACATGGCGTCGATCTCGCGAGACTTCGGCATGTGCGGCCATTAGGATATATACGAAGTCTCGCGAGATCGACGCCATGTTTGCATCTTTTTTGGTATTTTGGTTATGTGTTACTATAATGAAATGATGCTGTAGAATAATAGAAGTGCTATAAAACCTTTTTATAGATCTTTGGAGCACCTGGAGGCTTTTCTCTAAGCCCATTATGATTTTGTTGTTAACTTTGACTATAACAGGCCAAAGTCTGAGTATTAACTTACCTATGAACCATTTGTATCCTGTATCTATGTAGAAATCTTTTGTTTCTTGATTTTGACGACTAAGGCTTGGTCCTGTTTTTTGTTGTTTTTGTTGTTGTATTGTTGTTGCTGTTGTGGTGGAGGGATGCCTATTTAATCTTTTTTGTGAGTATATACTCACAAATGTAATGTATACAATATTGTGTTTGGTGTGAACCCCAGGAAGCATGAATGTTGGTACAACTGCAGCTAATGGAGATCCTAATAAATGAAATGAAATCAAACACAGCCAAGGGGTTCTACATGATCCTTTTAATATTCCAAAGGTTTTATCTAGAAAACACTCAGGGGATTGTGCTGAGAACCTTTCATATACATATTCCAAGGGCTTTATCTAGAACCCACAGGGGTGGTTCTTTTTCTATTCCACGGGTCTTATCTTAAACACACTCAGAGGTTCTACTGAGAACATTTTTTATATTCCAAGGGTTTTATCTAGAACACACTCAGAGGTTCTACCAATATCCTTTTTGATATTCCAAGGATTTTATCAGAAAATTCTCTGGGGCCCTCCTGAGAACCTTTTCATACTCCAAGGGTCTTATCTAGAACCCACCCAGGGGGTTCTAAAAAGAACCCTTGTATATTCCAAGGGTTTTATCTAGAACCTAATCAGGGGTTTTTACCGAGAACCATTTTATATTATGGTATAAATAACCCTTGACCAACCCTAGATGAAGAGTTCTTCAAGGACTTTAGCAATCCTTTGAGAACAATTTCTTCCAAAAAGAGTTCTTTGGATGAAAAAGGTTCTTAATGGAACTCTTAGTCTTACAAAGAATTGTTGACAGACTTTTTCTTCAAAAAAGCATTATTCAGGAGCAAAAAAGCTCCCTTCAGGAAGAGGCCTTTTGGAACCCTTATTTCTAAAAGTGCAGCTTTCAACGTAGCTCATGTGTGAACTCTGTAAACAGAGCCGGTCCCTCAGAGAGTGAGAGTCAGGAGCATTAACATAAGCAACTGTCAAATTTTGTCTTTGCATTGTTAAGTAGAGAGAATAAAGAGCAAACCATGATTTAATTAAAGCTAGACTGAGGGCACAGGAGGAATAAAAAAATATAAAACAAGGAACAGAAGTTAATAAAGAAGCATGAGTGAGTATGTGTGTGCTGTTATTGTCGGGCCCGTTGCAGAATTAATTTTTTACCTTTGGGCGGTTAGAACAGCGGTGGGCGATGTGTGTGCCCAGCTGCTGGTCGGAGACAGGCAGTAGTTAGGCATGCCAATCTGGTGGCCTCTTTCAGCCTGCCAGTCTGCCCAGATCTTCAGGGCTCCCCGCTAGCCCCCTCTGCTTTGCTGTGCTCTGGCAGAAGAGCTAATTAAAACAGGGCTAAATTAACAACACGTTCACAGGCTAGCCTGCCTCGCCTGTTTGCCTCCCTCCTCCTCCCGGCTTTTTTTCTCCGCACCTCACAAACACACACACACATGCAGACACTCCTCCTCCCTTTCCTCATCACCCTATATCTCACTGAGGCTGCCTACTGCGGGAACATGTGTTTACCTTAAGGGGTTTTATGGCAATTACACTCCTGTGCTCTCTCTGCCTGTTTTGTTTTCCATTTATGTGTTTATTTAATTGGCATTCAGTGTGCTGTAATTCTATTAGTTCCTGAAAAGGTCAGGGTCATAGGGGATTGGCTTCTGGCAGCCTCGCTTGTGAAACACGTAGCACTCAAACCGTTCCATACATACGGAGAGATAATTAAAAAGGGCCATGGTAGAACTTACCTCACGACCTTTTTAGGAAGACAATTAAAAAAGCGAAACCCAGCAGTGCTAACTGGAGCTCTGGATTTTAATCAATTTTGTAAAATGTAGTTGGAATATAAATATTAGTTCCCACACTGTCCACACAGAAGCACAGACAATCTGAGTTAATTTTTATTCATGATTTCTGTATCAAACGGTAACATAGTTGAATTAAAGATTATTAAACATCATTACATAACAGAGTGTTTGGGCACTCTGCGAGACAGTTCTCAATAATTATATTTTCCTATGAAGAACCACCAGCATGATTTGCAGCTACCGCTCCTTTCTTCTTGGTATTATCCTGAGATAACAACACATATAATTGTGGGATGGTAATAACTAACTGCTGTACAGAGTGAGTCACTGAAAAAAAGCCTTAATGCTGTCACTGCGATATTAGCTGTAAATCTCTCTGAGATTGTGTGCAGAGAGGCACCTTTTTGCTGTCAGGTCATTGTCCAAATTACCCAGGAATTTTGAAGTATTTAAATTTTAAACCTCCATAAAGTGGCCTACATGGCCCCGGCTGCATTTGGCTGTTAATAATGGATGAAGGCGAGCAGATCAGCATGTGTAATGGGAACTTGGCTGGAGACATGGCATGAGCTGACTGGCTATTTCAGACGATCTGTCAGCATGTCTGCTGACCCCGATGAGCAGTTATTAAAATTATGCAAGATGAGATACAGACACTTGATGGAGCCAAGACTTGACAAGCCCTCAGTGAGTTTGTGTAGCTACAGTATTGAAGCCTTGTCATTCAAGCTTTAGTATAAGAAAACTCACACCATTAAAACATACATGATATAATGGTATGTTGTCATAAGTGATGTTATCTGAAGATGTACTGCAGACACTTTATTTTCAATTCATGGTTAAAAATATATTCATATGGGGCCATATTACAAGAATGTCCTATCTTAAGTCTTAAGTTAAGATAGGAAGAGTCAAAGAAAAGATTTCTCTCAATTTGGTATTACAGAAACAAATTGTAACTAATTTAAAAATCCTATCCCATCTTATCTTGGATTAGGAAATTCTGTCTGTCTGTTACCTAGCAACCAACACTACTTTTCTCATCTCAGTGAGCTAAACAACTTTGTAATGGTTGTTTTTTTTTTTTTAATCATTGAAACATACTGAAACATGCATTGAAGCCAACAAAAACTTCAAGACAGATGCATCAGAGGTTGTGGTAACATCTGTAGAGAAAACCAAACAAGGCTCTTTTGGGGAAATTTAAAACAGCCAACTTAGGAGATAAAAAAAAGAGAGTGGGCTAAGTACAGCCTCTGTCGTATCCAGCATCCATTGAGTAAAAACAGCAAAAAAGTAGTCATACGGATTAATTTAAGTTAGCGAACACTACTCTAGCTGCTGCTAACGAACAATACCATTAGCCACTGTTAGCTAACAGCACTGTTACAATAGCTAATATCAGGGAACTCTACCATTAGCCACTCATAGCGAACACTACCTTTTGGCTACTGTTAATGAGAACTACCCTTTGTTACTATTAGCAAACACTACCGTTAGCCGCTGTCAGCGCATGCTACCATTAGCTACTGCAGTAATACAACTATTAGCTACTGTTTGCAAACATTACCATTAGCTACTACTCTAACACTACTGTTAGCTACTGCTATAATACTACTGTTGGCTATTGTTAGTAAACCCTTTGTAACTTGCTCACTTGTTGGTAAGTTAGCTATAATTACAGGTGTACAAGTGAAAGTTAGGGTATCTTAATGGTTATCCTAAAGTTGGGGGAGGAAGATTTTGGGAAGTTAGGATGCTTGCATAATACACTTCTCCTATCTTAAGTTAGGATAGGATTATTGACTTAGGAACTTTTCATCTTTAATTTTTTTTTTTTTCCGTAAATCAGGTCCTAACCCTAATTGTCATGGTTATCAAACAGTTAGGATCTAGAAGTTTCTGTAATATGGCCCATGACAAACAGGTTGTATGATGACATTGCACTGACCTTCAGCACAAATGAATAATAAAAGGTAATGCATTGATAACTGATGGCACAGTGTGTATAATTTTCAGTGGATTCACTGATGCTGGCCATTTCATTATACCCCATCACAGCAATGTTCAGCAGTTAAAAAGTCTCATATTCGACCATAATTGTTTGATGGACTTTTTTTTAAATATATGACAGTAAATGTTTTTTGCAGCTCTGCCACCTTCAGTACATTTTTACTGACAGTCTCTTTTTCCCTCCATCATCCACCTCTCTCTCTCTGCGGATGGTGCTGATTATGGTTAATTATGTTGATGAATGGTAGTGCTGAGGGTACTCCATCAGCATTTCATAATCTGTCTTCTCTCTCTGCTCTTTATCACGACTAAGCTGAGATGTGAGGTGTGCAGAATGGTGCACACGGTGGTGCTGCTCAAATGCTCATACATGTCAGACTTGAACTCTGACACCTACAACTCACGTCTCTCCGCTGAAAACAGTCTTCGTATCCATTATACAGCAAGTGTTTTAAGATGAATTAAAATAGAATATGTAAAAGCCTTTCTGTGCATGTGTTTTTTTTACATGTTGGTTAACAGCCAGTCCTGGAAACCTTTTCTTTCTTTCTTTTCTTTTTTTTTTTTTTTTTTTTACCACTAATGTGGCAGTGTTTCCTGTTTAATATATTTTAGGCTGAGTCATTGGAGCTTTAGTAAAGGCACTATATCTGTCCTTGATTTAATTAGAATGTTCTTTTTTAATGTAGTACAGGCTTTACCCTAAAAGCTTTCTTTATTTAAAAAGAATACCTTATTTTTGATTATAGCACCCTTACTGAACATTTGGTCTTGTTTCTGTTTTTTGCAGAATTGACCCTTTGCTTAGTCCCTCCTCTGAACAGCAACTGGCTAGCCATAACTTAGCAACTGTAACTAGAGCGCAACAGGCCTGTCAAGCTTTGCATTTCTCTCCGTGTAGAAGTGGTCTGGAGTAGACTCTGAGACCAGTGATACTAGTGTTTCTTGAGTCTGGACAGTAATGTCTTTTTTCTGGTCTTTCAAAAATGTAAAACACAAGAGCACACGTGAGGAATTGATTAACCTTTAATGTATGCTGTGAATGTTAGCTTGTCCGGCTAACTAATGCTAGCTTACTAGCTGCAGTAACCTTATCTCCAGCCAAACTTGTTAGATACCACTGCATCTCCACTTGTTATGTGGGTCTACAACAACACATCTTTCTTTCTTTCTAGCTAATTTAGGTCTAAGCCAGATTAGCTTAGCTCTCTACCTGGGGAATGGCAGTCCGACTGGACTAGGTGGGTGCTCAAAGTCTGCTACACTAATCTGATCCCTGCATGTCTTTTCCCCACATTAGTCAGTGTAATTCTGTCATCTATTGTATACATATATGTTTTGTTTTTCACCATTTGATCAATGTTTGCTGGGATGTAAGCTAGCTTTAGCCTCAGTCTTTTAGTATTAGTTATATCATGTACTCAGTTGATAAGTGGTCAAGGGTTATTGTTTTAAAATGTGTCAGAGGGGAATATTAAAAGGTCAACTGGAGACAGACTTCTCAGCTGACTCAAGCAAATTACACTTATGAAAAACTGCCAGCGAATGTCATCATTTTAGCCAACAAAATCCACGGCCGTCAGCCACAAACGAGAAGCTGCTTTTGTTTACTTCTCCATGGAATCAAAGACCTCATCTTTTAGCAATTACTTCCAATTTTAATGTTAATTCTGTCATTGTTGTATTGAGAAAAGAAGGTCGCACTCAAGACTAACGTCATCCAACATGCCTTTGACTTGATCACATCGGGTAGAAAAGCACACAAAACATTTTGTGTGCTACCATCATCACTGTAAACAGCATGTGTGCAGTGCGAGCATGGAAACCTTGACAGGCATAGCAACAGTAACTAAGAAGGGCGGGGCTTAGTGAAGGGTCAATTAGGATAGATTACAGTATTTTAGTTCCTTGTTAGTCTCTTTGGAGGCACCCTCAAGTGGCCACCCAGGGAGCTGTGTTTATTTTTTTTTTAGCTTTTCCATGTTGGCCTTACTTTTCAGCCCCAAAGGTTGCTTCTTGGAAAATATGCTTCGTATTGTTTGTATTTCTTTAAACCAATTGCAGTTATCTTAGGCGGCCAAAGATGGAGTGACAGTGCCCCTGTAAAATAGTGTTGGGAGCAACTTGGATTGTTTGAACATTTGCATGTGAACAGATGAGGCATGGCGTTAAAGTGGCGAAATCCTCACAGAACAGAAGGGAAAAGTTGCTTGCTTTTTACACTTGTGCCATTAGCATCCAGGTTGAAGTAATTTGCCATTTTCAGTGTATCAATTGCTAGCTTGTTGGTTGTCGTTTCATGTAGCAATAGGGACTTTGAAAACGGTAACACGCAGATAGTAGAAGGAGAGTAGAATGGCACGCTTATTCTTACAGCCTGCTTCCTGTGAGTCAGACTTGTTGACAGACGCTGTATAGCCATAACTATTAGCCTAATTCTTAATGATCTTTTCTTAGTTTGCAACAGCTTCTCCTTTTTTTGTCTTTGTTCCAAAGCCCTGCATGTTTTTTAGCTGAAACACATAGATGAATAAATTGCAGGCAAGCCATGCTGCTATTTTAGAGTGGACTGGGTCCTTCTCTGACATTGCTCTTGAATGTGCACTCTAACATTCAAGCAAGGATTATGCCCCATCCCCTACCCGCCTCTCGCTTAATTGGCTTAGATGAATATCTAAAGAGCTAAAGCTGGGTTTAAGCCAGGCAATTAGTAGAGTGTTGTTATTGAATTTACATGAATGCCACGGATACTGATTGTGTGTCATAAACAACCTTTAAATCACAGCCCATATGATGGATACGTTACATACTGTAAAATGTTTATTTATAGAAAAGAGGGAGCGAGAAATACAGAGACGGTGTGAGAAAATTGCCCGAAATTCAATATGCTGTGCAATTATCATGTGTAATAGCCTGTAAAATCCTAATATCTATTCAGCCACTTGGAAAGGCACAAGAAATGGCCTGACCACTTAGCCCACTTTCTCTGGCCCCTTCCTGGCTATGACAGACGGCCCTGTCTGGAGAGCAGAAAGAAATAATATAAGCCATATTTCATTCAAAGGCCCCTCCATGTATCCTCATTCTTTCTGTTTAACTGACTTTCCCCTCTTTCCTTATCCTTCCGATTCCTCCAGAGCCATATTGGTGATTACCTCCAGTGAATCAGCAGAGGTAATGGGGGCTGCATCCTGGAGGCACAGTGCACTGTGAGGATGCCTTTCCCTTGTTTTCTCACTGCTCAATCCTATTTATTACCAGAGTTTGGAATCAGCTGAAAGGGAATTTGGGACCTGTTCAAGCTTCATTTTTCTGTTATGCATTTGTTGTTGGATGTGTATCCAGATGTGTACAGTATGCCAGAGCTTCAAAAGACATAAAATGTGGAAATTATTCTAATAAGAAGAGGCATTTACCGCACCTTGGTTCATGAATGCAGTGTTCAGATGTCCCCTCTCATGGTAGGAAGGTACTCAAATCAGCTAAGATGAGCGCCCTGAACTCATGCAATAACAAATGTGCAAAACTGAACTTGTCCATGGCCAGAAAGACTTTATTTTTGTTGCCTTGTTATTCACACCATATTGCAGTATATGGCAGCACATACAGTTTTATTTTAATTTCATTTCTGACAAAAAAATATAGCTAGAATAAGAACCAGTATTCAGTAAGAACAAGGACTGATGAGCAGAATTGTAATAAGAATTGATTAAATTGGTCTAAAATCATTATTTTTCTCCCTTCTGCATTTGAAAGATCAGAAAAGAGTAATTAAGGGAGAAACTGAGGTGGATGACTGAATGTATTTGTTGTGAACTCACCGTGCAGTAGACTCTATGTCACGTATAGTCCAATTCATTTTGGCATTTCACACTTTTGACCAAAGTAGCGATACACAGACTGCAGTTACAATAATGGGCATTGTGGTGGGCTAAGTCATAAGAATCAACATTGTGATAAATAGCAGATGAGTTTGTCGGTGGGAAACAGAGTACTTCTCCCCAGTAAGAGCCAAGCTGTATGTCCAATTATGCACGAGGCACAGCAGCGCAACTTAAGTAATTATTTAATTCTGTTTCCTCTGAAGAGTCTCCACCATCCTGTCGAATTTATAACTACAGTTTTCTGCTTAAATGTCCCACAATATTTGTTTCTGTGACATTATTGTTTGCATTGAAACAAAACTGAAAGCAGCCTCTCTAATCATTAAAATATATCATTAAAAAAACACTTATACATAAATATAACACACAATAAAAAATCTACTTGAAAACTTGCCCTGGTTTACATAGTTTAAAAGCTAATATAGCCTACAGGGACCAGTAGACAAGCAGGTGGGAAATAGGGTGCATCCTCCTGCTGGGTGCACATTTACACAGTAGCGCATCTTCTTTGTTTATTTAATACTGTTTCCTCTGGACAGTTTCCTCTGGTCTGCCAATTTTATATCAACAGTTTATAGTTTTGCTACCTAAATATTAACTATATTTGCTCCAGTGACATTACATTAGACATTAGTTTAGATTAGATAGTGGCCACTCTGTAGGCAAGCATTAGTGACTTGAACTTAATGCGAGCAGCAACAGGGAGCCAGTGGAGAGTCATGAAAATTTGGGTGTTTTTGGGTGGTTGAAGACCTGATGTGGACCGTTTGAAGTGGGTTTTACAGTCCTTGATAGAAAGGCATTGCAGCAGTCAAGGCAAGACATGTAAGAAGCTGAGCAGCATATTCAATCAGATAGAACCTGAGAATACCACATACAAATACATTTCTCACAGGCTACCATCTCTTCTTTTGATCCTAAAGTTAAAGTGAGCCGTTCCTTTCCCGTCCCTCGTTTATAGGAAACATCAGAGGCAGTGTAATCTTGTATGTGTGGGTGTGTGTGTCCTTGCATGTGTCTTTTGCATATATACTTGTGTGCATGTATTTGCAGCAGCAGGCAGCACCAAGGCCGAGCAGGCAGCATGTACAGGTTTTGCAATAAACCTGTCAGAAGCATACCCATCTTCATCTCCTAGCTGTTCACTTTGTCATCTGACAAAGCCTGTCAAATCTCTCTGCAGGATTTCCTAAAAAACAATATCTTATCCCACATCTTTCACACCAACGACAGCAACAAAACAGCAACAGCAGCAGCAAACAAAAGCAGCTGTGACTGCCTTCTTGTTGGCATGGCTTGTGAACATAAAGAGTGGTACAGCATTACAAATTGATGATAAAAAGGTTTATAGGTTTTTTGCAATATGATTGATACCCATAACAAGCAACATTTAATTTCCTGTATGCTCGCTGCCCTGCCAAACATATGTAGTCACCCCTTCACCCTCACGCCCCCTCGCATCATCTAACCAAGCCGCCTGTATATGTATGAGATGATAACTGGACTAGTGCTGTTTAGCTGCCTCAAATCTGTCTTCCTGGGGGCAATACCAGATATTGCCTGTTACCAGTAGTGAAGGAGGGACTATTCCTTCATTTGCTGTCCTCCTCACTTAGACCCCAACCACCACCGCCGCCGCCACCACCACCACCACCACCACCACCACCACCACCACCACCATCTTCCCAATGTGTCACATCTGAAAAGAGCAGGGAGCACTTGCCACCTCTGCTGGAAGATTTCCTCCATTCTGTGGCACCCTGATAAGCTCTGACTTACTTCCTCAATGTGGGTCAGAGAGACTTGGAGATACACGGCTTGTATTGCCTTTTGTAATTACATCTGCTTCACTGCACTGTTTCTGCTCCCCTCACTCGCTCCTTTTTCCAAACGGGAAGTAGATTTGTTGGTGTGTGTGCAGTTTTCTGGCACACACACAAGCATGAACCAGCATAATCCCCATACACCATCTTTGGGCACAAGCTATTTTTCTTGCATCCAGGCAAACAACATTAAATGGGAGAAAGGCTTTTGTCCTCCCAAGTACATATATCATTGTATATACTCTCCATCCATTGTAATGCCACCCACCACCTGCTGTAATGGAACCCCTACCATGACTCCACACTCTTCAAGCTGGTGGAGTCAGACTGGAGAAGTTATTTATCCACTTTGCCAGTCTAATAGAAAATGGGACTATTTAATGATCTCCACACATTACAGTTGTGTGTGTGTATGCCTGTTTGTGTGAATATGCAGCACTTAAAAATGTAGCAAAGAAACTTTTTGGATACATTTTATGTGACAGAATAAGTTTTTCTATTTTACATAACTGATGGAAGAAATAATTAATGAACTAGTATAAAATGATCTTCCTTATACTGCAAGGTCAAGGTATTCTCAAGTCCACTCAGTTTTGCCTCTGCAGAGTACAGGTTCACCACTTTGAGTATGCTAGCAATCCTTTAAATTCTCTCAAGCTACCATTAAAGTGGAATAGTTTCCAGATATATGATGTATACAACATGACAGCAGAACAATGTGTAGTGTAGGTAACACTGAAAGCTTCATTTTACATTATTGACGAGCTATCATACATTGAATGTAAAATGAACTTAACCTTGCATTCACTACGAAGTAGTGGGTGGAGCTCACGCAGATGACTCATAAGATTTGAAGTTGCCCTTTTTACAGTGACTTTCATGAGAGAATTTTGCTAACTTTGGTTGATGCTGGGCAGTGTTAACTGTGTCTTGTTCAAAGTGCAGTAACATGACATAGTTTTAATCATGATTGATATTTGAAACAGTAATACTAATGGTCTGGAATTTTGTGGTGGTGTATTGTGAAACTGGTAACCATTTCATCTCTAGTGCACTCTGTCTGCAACAAGCCATGTTCTATTCCATGGAGGAGTGTCCATTGCTCTTTGACGCAGTAGTGGGTACTGAGGACACATCTACAGCAACAATACAAGAGAAGAAGAAAGCAGCAAAAGCTGCATGTAGTGATCCTTTCACTGTGTTTCATTCGTTGTTCAACATGCCTTGGGGCAATCTGCGCCACCGTTATACATGTAGCTCCATTCGTCTGAAAAACTGAAGCGAACTTGGTGAGATTGACTCTCAGAGGGCTGAGGGAACGAGTCAACAACAAGGGTCACTCCAAGGTGTATATTACCCACAATGCATTGCTGCCATGCATTTGCAAAAAATATTAATGTAGCTCTGGAAAGCTGTATTACCAGCATATGTTACTGACATCTGCGTCATGACCATGGCAACCAATGCGGATAGACTGGTGATGTCTGCACTCAAAAATTTCATCTAATTATTTGCAAATAAGAATGCGGACAGTCTGTCTTAAAGGATCAGTGTGTAGGATTTAGTGACATCTAGTGTTTAGCTTGCAGATTGCAAGCATGTTTCCTCACTCTCCCCTTCAAATTGTGTAGGAGAACTTAAAGTGACAACGCAAAATCTAGAACCACTGTTTGGTTAGTCCGGTTTGAGCTACTATAGACACATGTAACATGGCAGTAGAACATGGCGGCAACCAGGAAGAAGACCTGCCCCCTCTCTAAAAATAATGGGCTCATTTTAAGGTATTGAACAGACAATTCTTATTTTCAGATGATTACACACAAATGAAAACATCCTTACGAATATTTTATTCCATTTCTGACATTTTATGTCAGTGAATCTCTGTAAATCTTACGCAGGTCTCATTCGAGAACCAAATCTGATTTGTCTGCAGTCTGAGTAAAGTCTTAGACCTCTGTTTATTGTCTCACCTTTTGCCAACCTTATTCATCAGTTGCCTACCATGTGCCTGCTTTTGAATGTAATGAACTGCCCTCTTCTCTCCCAGTTGTGTTCTATTTGCATTTGGATCTTTGCCAGTAGCTTGAACTGTGACAGGTGTTGTATCAGAAGCAATATCGGTCTTTCAGTAGATTTGATCCTGACACCACAATCATGGCTAATTTTTCACTGCAGTTTGGAAGTCTGGCAAAAAGAAGTCATTTCAGTCGAGCTATGCATTGCTTTGCATTCACTTATTCATCTGGTTATCAAAAGATCATGGTCAGACTATCCTGAAATATGAATCTTGCAGTAGTAGCAGTTCTCTCTCTCTCTCTCTCTCTCTCTCTCTCTCTCTCTCTCTCTCTCTCTCTCTCTCTCTCTCTCTCTCTCTCCCTCTCTGTGTGTGTGTGTGTGAGAGAGAGAGAGAGAGAGAGAGAGAGAGAGAGAGAGTGTGGTGTGTGTGTGTGTGTGTGTGTGTGTGTGTGTGTGCTCATACTCATGCAGCACTACATTTTCTGTGACATTTCAAAAGCTAGCTTTCATCCCACTCATAAGGCCCTGCGTGTAGAGCACATTAGTCAGTTTCCCTGAAACAATCCTCTGCTTTAGATTCAGTCCTTTTGTCAAAGGCCTCGAGTGAAAGTGTTGAACCATGGGACTGAAGATGCTATCATCAACGCTGCGGAAAGACATCTTTCTCCCTGCAGGTGGATGATGGAGCTCCTTGTGTATGTGTGTGTGTTTGTGTGTGAGTGTGTGTGCAGCTCAGTGCATAACGCTTTATTCTTTTCGCTGGCCTGCCCTCACCTTTGCTTTTTGATATTCATCACACAAATCCATTTTCTTATATCTGCACCATCAGCTGCACAGCTGGTTGCCACTCATCACTGAAAAGGTTGATTCCACATCAGCTGACAAAGAGCTTTGCCCTGACATCACTACTGACCCTTACTACATTCACTACAAGCTAGGCCAGGTGCTTCAGTTCATCACTTCACCATTTATTGACCCAATAAGTATCAAAAATGTTGTGGACTCACCTCTTGACCGCCTTGTCTGACTTTCTTTCATAAAGCAGGATCTGTCTGGAGAAACCATAGACCATATATTAAATAGTGTACAGGGCTTCCGGGTCTGAGAAGTGAAGCCAATGCAGATGTGTAATAAATCTGCATTCTCTCTAATGGCCGGCAGGGGGTACCTCCATTGGTTGCAAATATAAGTCTGATGGTATGTAAGCTTATGAAAAAATTACCCTACTGCCCTCTTGATTTATCACCTTAGTAAACAGTTTCCTAATGAGTTGACCGTTTCAGTCGCTAGTTTTAGGTCTTCATCTATACAGCATGGTGTTCATTTTATAAATTATGGTCCCATTAAGAATAAAGGGTATGATTAAAGGCTTAGCTGATGTTTGATTGACAAGTCATTCTCTGTGAGTCTATTCAGTGCAACATACAGGGCTCACAAAATTCAGATAAAATTGCCAAATTGATGATTTTGATCAAAGATGACTCACGATTCTGTTACTGCGTTGCCTATTTCTCACCTAAAATGGTTTCATGAACATATTTTAGTGCATTGCTTATTTGTAATATGAGAAACTTTGAGGCCAGGCAGGCTGCTATTATTTTCTGCTGAACGGACAAGCTAAAACCAAGCACCGCCAAAGTCACAGTATGTTACCCATTAGCTCCATGCTGTCATTGGTGGACTCCCTGAACATAGTATTCCACCCAGATAGGCGTGGTTTTGCATGACATAGCAGAGCATATTTCAGCAAGCTTGTGGTTGAGCCCGTGCTCTGAATACGTGAAAAAAAGAGTAGAGTAGAAAGAGTAGAAAAGTGTAAGTTTATTTCTACAGTTAACTTTTTAGGTTCTGGTTTTGCTTTCTTACCCAAAAAGTGATGAGACATCACAAAGCGAGCTGACAAGAACACGCATCAACACACAACACTGTGTGTGACGCAGGATGTAAAGCCTGAAATGAAATACCAAGTTTTTGGGGAGTCCCTCTCATTGGTATGGTGCATGCTCTGATTTCAAAGAACCAAGATGGCATCCCCCTTAATGGCAAGCTTAAGGCTTCAAAACAGTTGTCCACACACCAATGGGTGACATCATGGTTGGTTGACACTTGGGAGAAACATGTTCCAAGTGAGACCTTGGAACCTTGCACAGTTCCAACAGCCATATCCATCTCCCAGCTTCCTCAGGTTGGGTTTAAAGGAAACACCATTGTCCCCCCTGACTTTTATAGTTGGCTTTCATCTTTTTTTTGCTCCTCTCTTTTCACCTCCCTTTTCCCCGAGCTAAATAGAAGCAGAAAATAGAAGAATGGGCCTTAATCTGCCTGTGAGGGTGAACAGAGGGACACAATGCATGCAAAGGATAGAGAATTTTTTATTTCTTTCTTTAATTTATTCTCTCTTTATTTTCTTTGTTACCTATTTCCTGCATGCATTCATATTTTACCCTTTACTTACCCTTCCTGCTCCACTCTCTGCCTACGTTCTCTCAATCCATGCAGCCCTGGTAGCTCTATGGAGTCCAGGCCCTCTTTGATCTGTAGTCCAGAACACAGGATGAGAGTTATCCGCTGGCAACAACAAGAACATCCCATTAGGAGCTGGACAGAGCCTTGACAGACACTCTATGCCTGTGTTGCCTCTGCTGCTGCTGCTGCTGCTGCTGCTTGGCCCCAAAAGCACACTGCCCACTGCTACTGATGCTGCTGATTCTCTGTGCTTCTCCCCAGCTCAGGGTGGGCATTACCGGCTCAGCACACTTGACACACAAGCTCAGAGTCGCCTTCACTTGTTGAATTTAAAATGTTGAAAATGGCCCCTCCGTTATTTATTCTTAGCTAGTTGTGGAGTTGTCACCCACTGCTGTTTCTGGCACTGAAATTGTGGCTGGCTGCCCCATCTGACAGAGGGGCCTCAGCAGAATTGAGAACTTGACTGATTTAAGCAGGCACCATGTGGTGCAAGAGATATTTTGTTGAAGTAATTTTGAGTTCCGTTTAGTAGGTGTTCTTGATTCTCTTCAGCAGGTGGAGTTTTCCCAGTTGTCATGAAATTGTCATGTTCCCTTTTTAAACACTTCAAAGTCATACTATGCAGAGTTTTCTTAAAATCTAAAAATAATAAACCTTCTTAATCATCACGTATGACCCATCAGACTTTGTGTGATTGTGTCTTTATCTACAGAGCCCCTGCCCCTGTCTATTAAACTGTTGACAGGACACCTCGAACCGCAAACAAGGCCATTTATTACTCTTTCTATTATTCATTTTTGGTCCATAGAGTTTTATATTTGCAAGTAAAAAAAAGCCATTTAAAAATCCACAACATCCTCACAGTGTAATGTCTATGGGCTGAGTGGGAACATGCAGGTGGGAGCAACAGAGGAAACACTGCTGCACATATTCAGTGAGCCGTATAACCAGGAAATAAAACTGGAAGCTAAAAAAAACATTTTTGGCTTATGTGCCAGGTGAGCAACTCCCACTGGACTGAATGGGCGCCATCTTTGTGTTCACAATCTAGTTTACTCATACTCATAGATTCATCATTATAATGTATCTATGATTATGATCCAGGCTTCAGTCAGACTCACCCTGGATCCAGATGAATCCACAGCTTCCTGTACCCAACATATTCACTGAGCAGATGGGACAACTTGATGTAGTGGAATGATTTCCACTCACTCTGCAGCCACTTCTGAGGACTGAATCGTCCCCTGATGTCCACGGTACATGAACTGAGATTCCCCCAACTGAGGAATGACAATTTGAGTCTTTGATTTTTAGGGGGCAGCCCTAGTAGACCCTAGCCAATAACTGTGCGCAGGGTGTGAGGTCTGGCTTCTATATCTTCTATCTCTATTCTGTATATATCTATATCTTCTATCTATTCTATCACACACAGGAAGAGACAGAGGAGCATTTGCTTAAGCTGCATTCACACAAATCAAACCAAAACCTCTGCAGGGTGGTGTGGAGAAGTGGACATATTTATTTGTGCTTTATTTCTCTGATTTCACTACTTTGTTCTCGCTAACGCCATTCACTCTCTAGGTTGCTCAACCACTGCTGCTGTCTCTCTCCCTCTGAGCTGGGGAGGAGGGGCTGGCTTTGCATGGTGCATTTTCAAACAGCAACCCACAAATCCTGCATATTATGTCTAAAGTTTCATTCTTGGCCTTTTAGACAGCAGTTAACTGAATAATCTCACCTCAAGGTCCTTTTAGCTGGAGATTTTGATCATATCACACAATCTTCTTAAGCAGATTCCCTTATACACGTGAAGTACAAAGGAACTTCTTGCTGGCATCTGTTCTGCTTAATTTAGGCTATTATACATCACAATACATAGATAGTGCATAGGGATAGACAGCCACTGCAACACAAAACATGCATTCATTAATGCAGTACACAAAGGCTTGTAATTACCCTAAAATTTTAAATTTGATGGCACTGTTTGGGTGGAGAAAGTGTGGAAAAAGTGAGAAGTGAATCAATCTAATATTTAGTCACAAATATTGATTTTATTTAGTAAAGAAAATTCTGGGTTAATAAGTCACCCTGTACAGTATTCTCTGTGTAAGGCCACATTGAAAATAAACTGCTGGTTATTTATTGTTACATGTTAATGGGCACAAACGTGCAGTATAATTGTATCTGTATCTACTAAATTATATCTCTTCTTTGTTTTTCTCAATTTTGTCGATCCATGTGCACAGCCTGGTAAGGCTGCCTTGTTATCTTAAACAGACCGAGCATTTGTCTTGGTCTCTATTGTTTTAGCTTCATGCACAAAATCAATGGAGCTCATTCATCACATGCTCATTGAAAATGAGCATATTTGTTTGAACATTTGTGAGGATTTTTCACTACAGTGTGAGGCAGAGCAGCAAGATTTATCAAAAGTGTGCAGGCAGTAGATGTTCCAGTCATGGTATTTGCTTGCTGAAAAACCATTACTCTGTCCCCTTATCTTCCCTGTGCATCTGACATGTACAAATCACACACACACATACATATATATGTGAGTAATTAATGTATGCATAGACACATGCACACTTGCACGCTCAAACACACACACACAAAATACTCTCTGTGGTTTCTGTTTCCGTCACAAACAACCAGTGATGGATTGGCCCTTTCCATTTTAAACAGGGAGAAAACACATGCCCCCGGGGACCCTTGTGTGTGGAAGTACTTTGAAGTGTCCACATTTAATTCTTCTGTATGATAAATGAGAGGAGAGCTGCAGTTGTAGCCTGTGAGGAAAAGCTCAGCTCGCTCGACGAGGGGAGCGGTAACAAATGTAGCGATAGCTGATAAGCTGACTGTGTCTCTTGCTCTTGCTTGTTGTTCTGCTCCCTGCAGACCCCCACAGCCAGATAACAAATCCATCCTATCAATCAAACCCATCAATGGCTGGCTGCAGATTAGAGACAGTGATTTTGGGGCTGATTGGAGGGGAAATGCTGATTACACCTCCCTCTCTCCGACTTGATTACACTCTGCCTGTGTGTTGTCAAGCTCGGCAGCTGAGCGGTAATCACTGCAAGCTAAGAGCAGAGGCCGTGGCTTCTGAATAGACAAGACACAGACGCAATCACACCGCTAGCTGGCGAGCTGTGACTTTGTGACCATTGCTAGGTCATTGGAAAGGACCGTATCTCGCACTGTCAGAGCTTATGTGCATGGTATCTGCACGTAGGCCAACACGTGCCGATATGCACACATTACACTGAGTTAAGGAAAACTCTACTGGAAAAAGAGAATTATTGTACCAACTTAAAAAATGTGGCAACACACAAATGAATTAGTTTTTTTCAAATCAAGTCAAGTCAATCAAGTCAGCA
This sequence comes from Lutjanus campechanus, assembly GCA_027495735.1. Taxonomy (NCBI): domain Eukaryota; kingdom Metazoa; phylum Chordata; class Actinopteri; order Lutjaniformes; family Lutjanidae; genus Lutjanus; species Lutjanus campechanus. Next base: position 27,589 of record JAJHUR010136025.1, on the reverse strand, counting down.
AGTTAGATGAAGACAATAATGCTTTAAGCCAGATGTACTGATGCTGTTCTGATTGCTTTCAAATCAATAGTTTGCATTAATGCAATATAAATTTAAGGCAAGTGAACTTAAAATTTCCATTTTTCCAACTCAGTTATTGCTTTTTACCCCAAAGTAAAATGCTTAACAAGTTAATATGGTTTCAGGAAAAGTACTTTTCTAGTAACCTCAATGTGTTATTTTAGTTTGTTAAATATTGTTAACATTAATTAGTTTGGTTAAGTGAGTTTACAGAAACTAAAACAACACAATTTAATCAATTCAAGTGGACCATATATCTAACATAATACAACTCAATTCTAAAAAAGTTGGGACGTTGTGTAAAACATAAATAAAAACAGAATGCAATGATTTGCAAATCCTTTTGACCTATATTCACTTGAATATAGTGCAAAGATAAGATATTAAATGTTCAAACTTTTGTCACTGCATCTACAAATTAGTGCATGTTAAAACTCTACCATCAACAACATCCACAAACACTGCCAACTTCTCTGGGCCTGAACTCATCTGAGATGGACTGATGTGGAAAAGTGAAAGTGGAAAAGTGTGCTGAAGTCATATGTCAGACAAGAACAGGAAAGAATTTCACTTTCAAAACTTCAGCCATTAGTGTCCTGAGTTCCCAAACGCTTACTGACTGTTGTCCAAAGAAAAGTTGATCACTATGGTAAACATGCCTCTGTCTTAACTTTTTGGAACATGTAGCAGGTTTCAAATTCAGAATGAGTCTATATTTATGAAAAAAGAAAAGAGAAAACAAAGTTCATCAGCTAGAACAGAGGATAAATGAATAGGTCAAAAAGGATTTCCAAATCCTTCATTCTGTTTTTATTTACATTTTACACAGCATCCCAACTTTTTTGATAAAAATATAAAATCTAGTTTTGTTTTGCATTAGACTCATCTTTTTTCTGAATCACCAAGAGACATCATGATATCAGAAACACAATACCAAGAGAAACCTAACACGTACTTTTACTGAAATAAGAATAGCAGGTTAAGAGAATGGGGTGTAACATCAGGTTGTTATAATCCACTTAAGTAGACTGCCATCACCAAAGCACAAAGCCTCAGTCAATATATTACATTTCTTCAACTATGAAATGTTTTGTCTTGCTTTTTTTTTTTTTTAATTCTCCAAGTCTTGTTATTTTCAATGCTTCCTTTTTCCCTCCTCCTCCTGCTTCTCTCTGCTGTTCTGGCCTACTTCCATCACAGTGGCAGAGGGTCCCATGCTGAAGTGCACGCACACACACACACACACTCTCTCTCTCTCTCTCTCTCACACACACACACACGCGCGTGCGCACACACACAAATACACGCAGTGAGCACAGTGAGTGGAGTCCTAATCTTAGCTTTATTTAGCTGCTTCACCTTTAAAACTGGAGCAAGCACCAGACAGCCTTTTCCTCACCCACCTCAGCTTCTTCCAACACTATATCCATCCATCCCTCTACCCCTCCATCAATCTGCTCAGCCCTCCTTCACTCCATGTCCAAATTATTTCAATCACTGCAGCCACAGAGGCCTGCCTAAGGCTCAAATTGCCACTTTGAGTGTACTGAGCAGGGGCCAACAGAGGCCACTGTTCATGTAGTGTGCAACAAAAACTGCGTGAGTTACTTGAAGAATGTAAACAAATAAATTCATTGCCAGATATTAACAGCATTCTACTGGCAAGTTTGAAATGTGTGGGAAAAATTAATTGGTTTTACTCGCTTGCTTGTTTATTGGAGAATAATTGTGATGGGTTCTCAGTGGGAGAGGAAGAACAAACCAAATTTACTCTTTGTTCCTTATGTAAACAAGGAAAGTACAGAAACATAAACTTAATAATGATTTTGATGATGACACTTGAGGTAAATAGCTTGCAGCAAAGTCAGGCCTTTTTAAACTGTGTCACTGCAGTAAATATTTAGTGACATGTTGACTTTTTTAAAGCATCCTGGAACACTCATTGTTAGTTTTCTTTTACTTTGTGTTAAGGAGAAAAAAATCCACCATGTGCAGTTTCTAACAAGCACATCTAGCTGGGTTTTTCTTCATCTTTAACAACAGTGTTAACAGAAGCACAATCTCAACAGGAACACCGTCTACAGGGTCACTGTTTCAATTACTCCGGCTAATGTTTGTTACTCTAATAACACCCTCCTGCTTTTAATCCTCAACACACCATTTGGGACTGCTGGCATGACTGTGTGCCAAAATAAAATTCTTTTCATCTCTGTGTATGCGCGTGTGTTTGTGCATGTTTGGATGTGTGTGTGTGTGTGTGTGTGTGTGGGGTGGGGGGGGGCAGGTTCACATAAAATTCATAACTCTCTGTGTCCTGCTTTTGAACTGTCTTTGAAGCCCCAAAATTGTCTCATCCGGCTTGTGTTAGGTATCATTTCAATTGACACCATGCACTCTACAACTAGTGCTTTGAATTGAGCATACTTGCATGCTTGTTAGATGGAAACAGCTGTCAGGGGAGATAGCGAGAGTGACTCACTCCTCTTTCCCTCACTTATCGTTTGCCTATTCCAGTCTTGCTCCTCTTATTGTGACCTCCAAGAAAGTCAAAATATTCTGTTCTTTTTTTCTCTTTTTCCCTCTTATTTTTTTCTTTCTTTCTTGTATTCACAGCAAGTGCACTGCACACACACGGTGACTGATTTTTGGAAATGTTGTGGCCAGAGGTGTGCTGTGCACCTGTGGCACAGTTGGAAACAGGGCTGGATTAGGATGAATAAATTATTAATATGTGATGTGTGCTGCATGCTCAAGACCGTTTATAAAATTTCTGAGGAGCTCAACCCGAAAAAGCTTCTTTCAAAAGGAAATTAAAATCTGTGTGCAAGTTGGTGCCGTGTCTTTACAAATTAATAAATCACATCTTGAATCGGCCACAGAGGCTATTTTTGGTTCACTTCAGTTGACTATACAACAATGAAAACCAACATTTACAATCTCTGCTTGTTTGTCAAGGATAACACAATAACATCAAGGACTTATTTTGCTGCCATTGTGTTAATTTAGTCAATGAGGATGTGTCAACATGTCTTAAAGTCTCCTAGATTAACTAAACACTGAATGTAGAAAAGGTTCAGTGACGTTGTAAGAGCTCAGGCCTCATTGTGGGGGTATTGCAGTTTGGGACGCGTATGAGCCCAAGCCTCTCGTGAATTTTGCATTAGTTTTATCGATGATATCACAGGAATTATCAGTTTGTGCGAGGAATTAATTATGACACATTCCCAAGCTACATGTTCGGCTTTATTTGTCAACCCATTATGTAGTCCTCTGAATAATACATGCTGCCTGGCTTCAGTCTCCTCTACCATTGTCATTGCTTTTCTTTTGATCCATGGCTATCCCTGACTAAATCTTCATTTGTACTAACATCATATGGAAAGGGGAAATTGCAGATTGTGAGGCAGGTACCATCAATTCCAAGTTTATTTGAGGTTTATAGATCACAGGTGTCAGTTAACAATGGGCTTTGAAGAACATAAGAAAGTTTTTTATGCTCAATATCTTTTATGAATTGAATGTAAACATACTGTCAGAAATCTTAAGGCTAAGTTCAAGTACAAATCCAAAAACATTTTTATAAATGAGGTCCCCGAAGTTAGCAACAGAGTCCATACACTACATAATGCTCCCCATTAATATTTATTAATATACCGCTATGAGATTTTGCAGGCGCAAGATTCTCTTCAGACATGAAACAAACTCAGAGACACACCTTACCATTGCCTGGTAGGCGTGTAGTATGTGTATGAAATTTTGTCATAGTAAGCAAATGAATTCTGGCCAAACAACGTGTTTTGTGAGGTCACATTAACCTTGACCTTTGACATTTGACCACCAAATTCTTATCAGTTAACATTAAGTCCAAGTGGATATTTGTACAAAGTTTGAAGAAGTTCCATCAAGGCGTTCTTGAGATAGTGTACACGAGAATGGGGCAGACTTGAGATCACAGTCACCTTGACCTTCGATCCTTGAACAACAAAATCGAATCAGTTCACCCTTGGGTCCAAATGGATGTTTATACTCTATTTGAAGAAAATCCCCCAAAATGGAGATATCATGTTCACAAGTAATTATGGCTGAACAACCCAAAAACATAATGCCTCCAACCATGGCTGTTGTTGGTACGGAGGCATAAAAAGAAGTACTTAAAGTAGTGAGCACTGTAAGTGCAATAAATATAATGAACCCTGTAAGTATAATTCATGCTTCAGTGTATTTTAACCGTATCACCTAAGTATATCATAACAAACTCATGAGGTAAAAAAAATGTCCATAAGTTAACAGCAACCAGCAGTGAGGTGGGCATCAGCATCTCCACAAACCCTGCAGAAAGTCTGAAAGGTATCGTGCACACGTCAGTTCCTAACATCATTGTTGCTAAATCCACATCATCTTTTCCTGGCCACAATCTGGAACTGAGTAACTTGCTTGTCTGTCCGTCTGACTGTTTGCATGTTTGACTTCACTGACATCATACCTTTATTCATCAACATGGTCAATTCTCTGGCCAAGTCGTAAGAGTCCAAACTGTGATGTCTGCAGCTGCACAGGATGGAGTCGGAGGCTGGCCTTAAGGTCTATTTTTGCATCCAAAAGACTAATTTTATGCTGGGGCAAACAATTCATATGAGAGATTAATAAGTGGGATATTGCTATCCACAAAGTCTGTGTTGTGTTCACTGTGATTTGAGCTGCTGCTTATTGAATTGGTTCATGGAGTGCTTCTTTTACCTTCATTAAAGGCCTTGGCCCCCACAGTGGGAAAATTAAAACAGCGATTGCAGTTAATAATTTAGTCTTATTGCTCCACCATAAATAATAATCTTAATACATCATCACCATCACAGTACATCATAATGTAGCATAATTCAACTAAGGGCCATTCTTAAATTGCAGCACTTTATGTAATTAAACCTTAAATCACAGAAAGCCAGTTGGAGTGCCAGATACAACAAACAAGACTGTCAGAAACAACAACACTGCCATGCCCTGCAGGTACAGAGAAAATCTACAACAAAAACAAAATCACAGTGTAGTGTCAAGTCTTCATTATTTCTATTTCACCCCACAGATGGGGTTTTAAAAACTGACATGGTTTTGCAGAGCAACAATGTTCCTAGTTGCTCCACGAAGTCAAGATCACACTGATGACTGATAGGAATTCTGTTGTGGTATGTCTTGTTATTTTTAGTGCTTGTTGGTTCATGTCTGCCTCCTGCATCCCCATAGCATAAAGCCTTTCCAATGCATATCTCTTTCCTGAGTGTAAATACCTTTTAGATGCATGCCACACTGTCTACGTGCTAACATACATGAATCCTGCGTTCCTTTTTTGCTCTTCTACAGTAGATTTTCAGCAGAACTAATGGATGTTTGTTTGGCGACAGTGACTGTGTAATGAATGACTCATAGTGTGAGTGGCACCAATGGGAAGACTGTTCTCCTCTCAAAGCTGAATTGACAGCAGCTCATCTGCCAGCTCATCTAAATACAGAACCCTGTACTTGTGTTAACAAAAAGCTGAATCCAGGTCAAGTCATTATGGCATCATCAATTAAAATAGCAACATTGTCAAATAGTTGGCATGCCGCCTGATTCTACCATGATCTATGAGACACGCTTTTATTAAGACAGCAAAGGTTAGAACCCATGATGTTTTTGAAGCAGTTTCACTGTAAAGGTCGAGTGAAACTGCAGTTTCTGTAATGTGATGTTTTTCTGACTGAAATGAAATATGTGGGCATAGATTCATTTAGAAAGACATTGGGTCAACTAGTTCCAGGGCTGCCCCCGGCTAAAGACTTAGCTAGTTGTTGCTATTTGTAGTTGTATATACACTCGCCTGCCACTTCATTAGGTATACCTTGCTAATACCAGGTTGGACCCCCTTTTGTCTTCATAACTGCCTTAATTCTTTGTGGCATAGATTTAATAAGGTGCTGGAAACATTCCTCAGAGATTTTGGTCCATATTGACATGATCACACATGATAGTATCACACAGTTGCTGCAGATTTGTCGGCCACTCATCCATGATGTGAATCTTCTGTTCCACCACATCCCAGAGGTGCTCCAATGGATTGAGATCTGGTGACTGTTGAGGCCGCTGGAGTACAGTGAACTCATTCTCATGTTCAAGAAACCAATTTGAGATGATTTGAGCTTTGTCGCATGGTGCTTTATCCTGGTGGAAGTAGCCATCAGAAGATGGGTACACTGTGGTCATAAAGGGATGGACATAGTCAGCAACAGTACTCAGGTAGGCTGTGGCGTTTAAATAATGCGCAGTTGGTACTAAGGGGCCCAAAGTGCCAAGAAAATATCCCCCAAACCATTACATCACCACCACTAACCTGAACTGTTGATACAAGGCAGGATGGATCCATGCTTTCATGTTGTTTATGCCAAATTCTGACCCTACCATCTGAATGTTTCAGCAGAAATTGAGACTCAGCAGACCAGGCAACATTTTTCCAATCTTCTGTTGTCCAATTTTGGACCTTGGTTGTAACAAGTGGTTATTTGAGTTACTCTTGTCTTTCTGTCATCTCTAACTAGTCTGGCCATTCTCATCTGACCTCTGGCATCAACAAGGCATTTTCTCTCAGAGAACTGCCACTCAGTGGATATTTTCTCTTTTTCGGACCATTCTCTGAAAACTCTAGAGATGGTTCTGTGTGAAAATCCCAGTAGATCAGCAGTTTCTGAAAGACTCCGACCAGCCCATCTGGCACCAACAACAATGCCACGTTTTTTTGTTTTTTTTTTGTTTGTTTTTTTCAATGTATGTATAGATGGAGGCTGTCAGGCTAGTTCAGTGATTTTGAATAAAGTTGCAGAAGGTTATGGAGCCATAGAGGACAGTCGGTCCACAGCCATGAAGGAGGATGAGGAGAGATTAATTCATTATACCACTACTTTTCTTTTGTAAATATGGAAACAAAGGTCCTATCAACTAACATCGAAACACAGGCCTCCAAACCCATGATGTCTTTCTGCTAGCCACCACAAGCTAACAGCTAGGTGAGGTTTTATATAACGAGGAGAAGTCAACTAGTTGCTCCACATCACATTTGATATAGTCCAATTACCTCAGGGTCAGACTGAAAAAACTAACACATAAACACACACGCACAGTCCATCTTTTCCTCCCTCTACGTCTCTGTTGTTTTCTCACTGTATCTTATCCTGCTGTATAGTCTGTGTGATTTTGCCTGTAGATTTTTTTTTTTAACATAAATGACTCACACCACCCTGGCACACCAGCCCAATAGCTTATCACATCTGAGCACACATAGGTTATACATGGAGTCACATGTAAGCATCACACACTCGCATCCATCCACCCGCACGTGTATTCACACACACCCCCACACCCAGTCACGTCCAGCTATTGTGTATTTAAAGTGGCAACCTGCTGTTTTCCTTCCTCCTGGTCTCCTGTGCCTGTCAGGGGCCTCTGATACTGTTGTTTAATGAGCAGAGGCTCTCCTCAGGCTCGCTCCCAGCCGCGTCTGCTTCTGTTGCTGTGTGTCTGCTGTTGCAGCGCTGACCAGAGGAGACATGCAGGTCTGTGTCCCAGGGCTAATTGCTGCTACTTGGCTGATAGTCTTTCTGTGCTCCACTCTCATTGACTCCCCGGACTCCAGGGGGATTCCCATAGGCACCCAAAGACAAACAAACCTGGGCGGACGATCGATAACGGATGCAAGAGTTACCGCTCGGCGCTGCCGCTGATTAAGATTCCCTGTGAAGGTGTGTGCGTATGTGTGCACTATGTAAGTGAGTGTGTGAAGGTGTTTGCTGATTGTCCCCACTCCTTCAGTGCTAACTGGAATCTTCAGCCAGTCCCTAAGTGCTTGTTTATGTGATTTTGATTAAGAGCATCGCAGAGTTCAGAGGCATCCTCACAAAAACACCACATTAATGCTCCCAGGTAATTATTCCCACTACCTCACAGGTTCACAACAGGCTAGGTGAGATCGTGTCTCTGCCTAAATGTGAGACCTGAAAATTCACTGAGGGCATTAAATATGACACTGTGCTTTCATCAGGAGACTTACAGCTACAGCAGTTATAATTTTCTCTTTTCTTTCAAGTTTTCTCTTGTTTTATATAATGTGTGACGACATGTGTCACATCAGTGGAACAATAAACAGCTTTTTAAATTAAACAAGTGCCTAGTGTAATGACAAATTGAAAAAACATGTGATAACACAACACACACACACACAACCCAGCATTAACACATACACTCTCAGTGCCTTGCAGTACAGCACACCAGAACACACCTCTAATAGTTAGTACATATGACAGCTGTCTAGCCTGAGTCCTGTTTGGAGTGCTAATCGATTGGGGGTGTATTGTGTTTATATATTTGTATAGCCAATATTTTATTTTTCATTTTATTATTTTTACTTTTTATTGTGCATATTGACCTATTTATACATGTCTGTGTATTTACAAAACATCTATATTTTTGGAGAGGAATATCTTTTGAAAATTGTTTTTTTTTTAAATATTGTATATATGAACTCAGTTTGAGACTAGATAGATCTGTATTGTCAGAACATTAGTGTGTGTGCAACAAGAAATTTTTTTTGAAACGTTTTATATTTCTCTGATTAGTGTTGACATGTATACTATAACTTGTTAGGTTTGTTATACCTGCTACATACATATCAGGTTGTGGATATATGATGAATTATGGGTACTTCAGATGGCGACTCTCTGTACATACGAGAACCAGTCTGAAGAAGAGCCTAGAGCTCAAAACATCATGCAAATAAATGCTTTAAACTGGAGCCTTTTGGTGTGTGGATTTCTCCGATATTATCATCTAGCACCCATCCCATTGAGTTTATGGTAACCGTGTTTTCATTATTTTCATTTTTTTCCCCGAGGTAATTATTTCCACAACATCACAGGTTCACAACAGGCGAGGTGAGATTGTGTCACTGCCTAAATGTGAGATGTGATAATTCACTGAGAGCAGTAAATAAGACTTTGTTCTTTCATACGGAGACTTAACATTACAGCGGTCGTAATTTTCTCTTGTCTTTTAAGTTTTCTATTGTTTTAATGTGTGATGGAATGTGTTACATCAGTGCAACAACAAAAACAGCTTTTTAAACTAAACATCTGCTTAATTTAATGAAAAAGAGGAAACATGTGATAACTCAATTTGCACACACACTAAATCACATTAACACACACACTCTCAGGGCCTTGCGGTCAAGCACACCAGAACACTTTACCATGAAATTAAATTTTGAGTTAAGCAATTGTTATTCAGTCTTCAATTTCTTAACCTGCATTTTTGACTTAGTTTTCATTTTAAATTTTAATTCCTCTAAATCCTGTTATTTATTTTAGTATTAAAAGCGCAACATTTTCAAATGTTTATCAAAGTATAATCAAACAGACTAATATTATTTCTAATGTAGATCAATCTGTGTAGCATTATATAAATCATATTCCATAAAAAAAATTAATTTAATTTAATTGCAGTCCTGTACACTCTGTTCAATTCCCAGAATTTGAGTTAGAAAATATTAAGTTGTTATTAGGAGTCAGTCAATCAATTAGACTTTATTTATATAACATTTTTCATATAAATAAATGTAAGCCAACGTGCTGCACACAATAAAACAATAAAGAGCACTACAGTGGTCAATTCTAAAGGTAGTGAAAACATGTCTTAGTGTCTCTGTATTGACTTGAGAGAGACATGTTTGAACTCTATCAATGTTCTTGCAATGACAAAATGCAGTTGTAGGTACATCTCTAGCAGCAAGTAAAGGCTAAAGACCAGTTGAACTAAATTTGAAATTTTATAGTTTTTACATGAATATTCATCTGTGCTTAAATAAAATTCAGCAGATGAACAAAATGTAATGTTTAGTATGTTCTGGAATTCTCATTTTATGTATAAACCATGTGGCCAAAGAAATTCCAAGAAGCAGTGTATGTTGTGACGTGTCCATGTGTGCCATCGACTGCCACTGGCTAGCGAGCAGTGCTGTGCTTTAGTGTCATCGCTCTCTCCTCATCCTTTCTACCCCTCTGTTCCCTCTCCTCTCCGTCTCTGTGGGCTCATATTTGCTTTTGTTCTCGTCTCCAGCCCGCCTGACTCACAATGATGATCTTGACCAAGCGCAGGGAAAGGTCAAGGTTGGCCGGCAAATTGCCTCAAAGCAATCAGCCTTGTCTCTCTGCGCTAACAGTGTGAGCTCTCTGTCTCTGTCGCCATCTTGCCATCTCTCCATCTCTCCATCTTTTTTGTCTTCCTCTCTGTCTCTGTGTTTACCCGGTGAGGGAGATGTGTGTCAGGGAGGATTGGCAGCAGGAGGGAAAGGGAGGGTCTGCCTGGCTTTGAAGTGTCTGCACTGACCGGCAGCTGAGCGAAGGCTGGGGACTTGAAAGCACTGAGCGTCACTGCCTGGGTGACATTTTAGCACGGACCAGTGTGACCCAGCAGGGTGCTCACATGTGCGTGTGTGTGTGTATATGTGTGTGTGGACAGTGAGTGAGTGTCTCCTTATGTCTTCAGCTGTCCTCAAGGACTGCTGGCTGCTGGGGGCTATTTGCCTGTGCACCAAAGGGATTACCTTTCATTACATGAAAAACAGAATCACCCATTCAACCTCTAACCCCTCCATCAACAATAGTGCCATTGGGATGCAGCGCTCCAGCTGATACCCCTGTGATGAATACACATTCGGTAACTAGATCTAGTACACACAGATATTACATCACTAACATACCACATTTTCTACATTTTTCAGAACACACACTAGTAGAGCCAGTCAGATATATCTTTTGGCTGATATTAGGGTCCCAGCATTGGCCTAGCACAGTTATATGGGTCTATATTGTTATTGGCCTGTATGTTGTCTGATATTTTTTTACAAAACATAATGTAGGTTGTTTTTATTTTTTATTATTTTTTAGTTTTATATCCAGCATTTATGCACATTTGATCTTTAATATAGAACCCAACCTATATTGGATTTTTGGGGCTGATGCCAATAACAATATTAGGGGATTAAAAAAAAATCAGATATCAATATATTGACATTCTCTCTACAGAATATAGTCTGATATACAGAATATGAAATGTATGTACTGTACACATTAATGCAAAATTTTTGCAACGAACCCTTAAATGTGGTTATCAAACACTTAAGACAAAGTGATATAATGTGGCCAGGGTGTTTTACAGTTTAACAATAAACTTTATCGTCCAAAATGACATTAGAGCACTAAGACAGTAAACTTTATTATAAATAAGAAAAACAAAAATAGAGCAAAATAAATATATATATTTCAAAAAAGATGTGAAAGGCCAGTATAAGGCTGATAATATCAGTCCTCTGATATATCAGTCAGGCTCTATCTTTTTCTGGACTTAAGTTGTTCTATTTGTGTTTTTTATTTGTAGTTATTCATATTTTTAAAAAATATCCGTGAACATTTCCTGGTTCAGTGCCCTGATGTCAATTTGGATTTTCTTTACATTTTCAGGATGAGTAGGAAGAAGAAATGCACACCCGTGTTGGAGAGGTGCTGACCATTAAAAAGTACAGGTGTGGAAGAAGATTAGGGATGTCATGATTCGATTTGAGTTTCAATTATAAGGTCATGATTCTGTTTAATTTTTTTTCAACACTTAAGGCTATCTCTTATTGAGTCTTGATTTATAAGGAACAACAGATCAGTGGTTTTATGCCCTGACAACTGTCATTCACACTTTCAAATTCTTCTTGAAAAAAAAAGAGCTACTGATTTCAATTGATTTTCGATTTAGAATTTAAATTTTGATACACTTGTAGCCACAATGCAAAAAGAAATATTTTAATAATTAACCAATGTTCTGAAGTCAAATGTCATGTCATTTTTTTGCAATGCGTCACAGTGTGCAAATATAAACTAAGAAAATTTTCCAGTTATTGATAGCATAATTTTTTCCTCGCTAATATCAGTATCGTCATTTGTCCCAAAACTCAGTATCAGTGTGGCTCTCCACACAAGGCTCAAGGACAGCCTCCTGTGGGTCAGCTGTTCGTTCCAGCCCAGTGTGCCTGAGTGGATTTACTCTGATGGCTTCACACACATGAAAGACTTCACTTTAATGTGTCACACACGACTGCCACACTCAGGCAAACAACATCAAAGCCTGCCTGTGGCCTGTAACTGGACGAATGTCTTCATCCACCGCTCCAATTGTGTGTGCGTGCACGGCTTTCTGCCCGTCCTGTAAATGGTGTAAACAGGTGTTAACATGTCAGCCCACAAGATGCCACATGCCGCTGTGTCATGATCTCCTGAACAGCTGTCTCCCGCCATTGTGTGTGTGAGTAAGTGTGTGTGAGTATGCATGTGTTTACTGTAAGGGTTATAAATGGCTGCAAGAGGGAGCTTTAGCCCCAGATATTGTGCAAAGCCAAGGACAAACAATGAGAAAGGGCAAAGAATGAAAGGGAGCTTTATGGCAATAACTGAAGAACACTTGGAACTTCATCTTCTAGATCTCTCACCGTGTGCACTTTAGTATGTTTGTGTGCACAGGTACAGGTGTGAATCTGAGTGAGCTTGAAGGAGATTTGGTGGGTATGAAGATAGACCATCCAGTAAACAAAAAGTTTATCCCTGCTGCTAGGTAATGTCTCCATCAACCGACGTATGTTCCAACAAATGCCCTTGAGCCAAGAACAGAAACCCTACCCCTTCCCTTTCTGTGTCGCCCTCTCTGGATTACAGACACAGTTAATGATGCCTGTAATGTAAATGTAAATCTCTTTCCTCAGGTGGAGATTGAGAAACTGGACTACCACCACTACCTGCCTCTGTTCTTCGACGGCTTGTGCGAGACTGTTCATCCGTACGAGTTCTTTGCCCGCCAGGGAGTCCATGATCTGCTGGAGCATGGAGGCCCCAAGATCCAGCCCGTCATCCCCCAGCTCATCATTCCCATCAAGAGTAAGTCAGGGGCAGTGTCTTCTCACATGCTTTATAAATCACACATGACACGGCAGCTCCTTTCCCAGGCGACCCTGCGTGTGTTGATGTCATTTCACCTTCACTGTGTTCCCTTGGCACTGATGGGAGAATGTGATTATCTCAAGACTAAACTTGGGCATTAATGTCAAAAAAAAATATTTTCTTCATAAAAAATCTCCTCTCGAGCCTTTCTAACTGGCTAACTACTCACTGTGACATTGCCTGGAAAAATAGTCAATCTTCTCGTTAGTGGTTTTGTTAACTTACTAAGTCCTGTAGAGGTCAAAGTAACAAACTCCGTTGAGAAAATGCAAAATTTCAAGGCAACTACTTCAATAGATTTTTGAGTTCTGAGCCTGACTCAAGCTCTTCAGATTTGAAAAAGATGTACCAACTAATAATGTTTTGTTGAAATAATGTAATTTTCATCTTCAGATATAAACTTGAATCTTTGAGTTAAAGATATAATAGCTGAAGGTCATCAAAAAAAGTTTTTAACTTAAACCACAATAATTTTAAATTATTATTATTATTTTACAATTATTATTGTAAAATTAGAAATATTTTACCCTGAGATGCCATCAGGTTCCCCATATATAATAATGATATTCATTTCTATATATGAAGAAGAATATTTTTTTTATATCCCTCAATATTTTCTTATTTATATGGGCTGTGAGGTCATCTAACATACAGTCAGTTGTACTCTGTGTGTGTGTGTGTGTGTGTGTGTGTGTGTGTGTGTGTGTGTGTGTGTGTCTGTCTGTGCTGTCTGTCTGTCTGTCTGTCTATCAGATGGCTGATTTTGTATTTTTGGCCTGTCAGCATCCATTAATGTGACTGTGGTGTTATGTCATGTTTTGTTAAATAATAATGAATAATAATAAAGAATGATAATATTTTAATATTTTCAATTGCAGCCAGTTAATATTCAATTACCCAAATAATGACAAATCACAGCTCACTGGACAGTTTTTGAAAAACAAATTCTTTTGTTTTTTTAAAACCTTTATCTAAAGAAGAAAAACAAATTATCTCAGAAATAAATTATAAGTTAGTAAAAATGTAGTTTTGTTTAAATTATGAGTTTTCTCAACTTTTTTTTTTGTTACAGTGTAAAAACTTTCACAACAAAATGTCTCTACTATCTTACTTATTTGTATACATTTTACAGACCTCTCTATATGTAAATATTATTATTATTTCATAAGTGATTGACACCCAAGTAATCTTCTCAGTTAGAGTTTAATTGCAGCCTTAATAAATATTTCATGTCATTATTTCATTATTTACTATTTTGATGACAGCATCATTACATTTTGATTGCTGTTTGCTGATCTCAGACAAATCCCAAGCCTAGAAGACGTTCCCAGTGGCTTCTAGTGTAACTAGCAGCAGTCTTAAATAAATCAGAGCCTAATGACACACACAGGTTGAGGGCATAAATTAAATAAAAGGCCGAGTACAGTTGGTGGGAAACTCATCATGATATATCATAAAGAGTATCCTTCTTCTATCCTTCACTTGAAATTATATTAAAAGAACATTATTATCAATATTAAATTGAATGATTAAATGACTATAAATGTGCATCAGAATGTATATCTAAAATATATTAACATATTTTTGAATAATTACACACTCACACCCCTCTCAGACAATATTGCGGCAGCACTGAACTACAACCAAAATAGAACAACATGCTTTACCCGGAATAGAGTCACCTGTCTTACACACTGGCACTACAACAGATTCTAACATTACCATACAAGCAGTCCTGTGACAAGTCCTAATTTGGTTTTCGCAGTCATACTGTTCCTATTATTACATTAACCCTCAGGGCGAAGCGTCCTTGTTTTTGCATTTGCCGGAAGAAGTTGGCCCTAAAAGCATGCCTGATAATCTGCCATGTGCAGTGTGGTGACATGCTACATTTAACTGTGTCATCGTGTTGTGCCTCCTTACCTTTTCCACACTGACGCCTTCACACGCACACTCACATGCACACAAGTTGGCAGATGGAGGTGGGTGGAAAGGTCATGTCTAAGGACGGAGTGGTCCATGACTTCCAAAATAGACATAAGAATTTACGGTGAAGTGGACAGGAGAGTTTTCTTGTGTGGTGAACACAAGGAGGATCACGGTACAGAGAAGTTAGAGGAATGCAGAGTGGGGCTTTCGGAAAATTTCAGCACACATGCATACACAGTCTCTCTCTCACACACACATACGCACACACACACACACACACACACACACACACACACACACACACACACACTGTCTTTTGTTTGGCGCCGCTGCCAAGTGGAGTGTCAGTTTCAAAGTGGGAGCCTTTAAGTGGCGCCTAGTGAGCCTGGGATAGTGTTCATGTCATGGGCAGTTGGCTGGTGCTGTGTGTGTGTGTGTGTGTGTGTGTGTGTGTGTGTATGCGAAGTGTGTTCCCTGTTTATGTGTGGGTGTTGGACGTCTGTGGAGGCAGAGGGGCGTAACGGCCAACAATAGGCAGGGCTGTTGGAGACACAGAGACACAGTGACAGACTGACCCTGGCACACAGTCGGTTACCACACGGCACTGAGCACTGAACGCTGTGCACACACTGCAAGGTCTTACCCATCTTACACTGTGTGACATGTCTAGTTTTGTATTACTTAGTGGTTGGAAGAGTGATGAAAATCTGTACTCAGGTAGAAATACTGTTACATTACTGAAATAACCACAAGGAAAACTACTGGTGTTTAAAAATAATTAGAAGTGCAAAGTGTTTTTCTCAAAAACTACTAAGAGTATTAGTTACTTTTTAACCACTGATGTTTAATGCATTACCACTCAAAACGGGTTTCTCCAAATCTTGAGTCTAAGTTACTCCCACCTCCTGCACTGTTCAGAGGTCAGTGGTCATGGTCACCTCTCCAAACCTGTGCCTGCTGCAGCATGTGTTTTTCTTTCTGTATTTAATGATTTTCATTGGCCTTGTTGGCTACAAAAATGCAGACGAAAGGTTTGGATGTTAATTTTTAACTACAGTATTATTTACTTGTCCACTTTATTTTTTTTAACTGGAAGAGTGCCCTCAATAGAGTGCAGATCTCCACCAGGCAACCCAAAAAGAATATTTGGATGTAATTATGGATGCATGAGATTTTTTTTTAAACTGATAATTCCCTGCTACTCATGACCGATGCTAAAGATAGTAAAAGTTCATATAACCTGTAGTTTATGCACACTCGAGGTTAAGAAAGGCAGAGATGTAGTGAGCGAACATGGATGATATAATATCTCATAGCTCTGACGGAACCACATTTTATTGTGTTACAATAAAGAACAGTTCTGACTCTTCAGATGTTCATCAAAGTTAATCAAAAAACTTCACAAGTATACTTTAGAATTTATAGATCATTTTGCCAAATAATTCAAATTGAATGCTTTGACATAAACTGTCAATTTAGATATTATTATAGCCATCCCAAGATGTCCCTAGATGTCACCTCTTTGTAATAACCAACATTTTGAATAGTAATTCTAATTCAATTACATATTTTTTTTCTCAGTAACTGTAATAGATTACAATTACTTTTATTTTGTGATTTGAGTTCAGGCCAAAAATATGTTTTATGAGAACACAGTGACCTTTGACTACCAAAATCCAAGCAGTTCATCCTTGACTCCAAGTGGACATTTGTACCAAATTTGAAGAAATTCCCTACAAATGTTTCTGAGATATTAAACTAACAAGAGTGGGATGGAGGTGAGGTCACAGTGACCTTTGACCTTGGCAATTTGTGCCACATTTGTGTTCTCATGATATTCCCTTCACAAGAATGGAATGACCCAAAAACCTAATGCCTCAGGCTACAGCTGTTGCCGATGTGGAGGCATAAAAAGAGTTTTTCAAGATTTTTCAAAGAAGGTGAATCACAGACGTCCTTGACCATGTAGTTATGAAATTACACAAAAAATAGGTGCATCAGTCCAGGAGTATTAGAGATTAGCTGCGGTCAAGTTCCAGGTATGTTGGTCATGCCTGCACAAATGGGCACACAAGCAATCGTTCCTCCAGGCTTATGCCTGGTGGAAGTAATAATGGGAAAAGAAATTATTTAGTGAAATAAATTTAATTGAAAAATGATCATGCTATGATACACTGCCGAATTTTTCATGCCATATCCAATGCAGTATGTTGATTCACAAGTTTTCATAGATTGTTTAAATATTTGAACGGCATAATGTCCATTTTGCCCTTCATCAAGTGGCCCCACTTCACACACAACTTGATATTATACAGAGCAAGCAGAGCGACCGAGCCACTCGCTAACTTAGACAGTAGTTTATAAATTCAAACCCCTCAGCAGTTTTGGTCATTTGCCTTTGGGAGGCCAGACCAAAGGTGATGGTTATGCTCCTCATGAAAACACACACTTTGCACTGATAATGGAATTTTAAATGGCCTGCTCCTTATTAACTTCTTGGTTTATTAAAAATCAGGCCTGTTTCGCCATCCACAAGGCAAAGCCGCCAGTCCGTGTCTCTGTTGCAGATTAATTACTTTTCTATGGAGCAGGGAAGAAGAAGGGATGGTGGAAAGAGGAAGAAAGTGAAAAGCCGTCTGCAGTCTAAAATGGCAAGATATATATTTTTCTCCTCTGACGTTAATACATCTTCAATGTGGCTGGCAGGCTCTTATCTGCAGAGCGACTGAGTCACGTCAGGCCCTGGTGAATTTTGATGATGACTGCAGGTCACCCAATGAGAATACACAATGAAGAAGGCTCTGGCTGACATTATACTCTAAGGCCCTGCTCTCAGTGACTTAAAGACTTCTCTTTTCCACTGTGCACCCTGTGCCCTTCACCTCATGTTAGAGAGACTAATTTATTGGTGGAAAAAGGAAACAAACAACCATAACCACTTTACGAAAAGATTACCCTCATAAATGATTTATAAATGATACATTGATATACTGATTTATCTTACTAATATCTTACTACCATTTATAACTGGCAAAATGAAGCCTCATCATAAAGTGTAAAACTGTGCATGCTGAAAACGTCAAGGTAAACAATATGTCCAAAGTCTGAGTGCATAAATCTGGTAATTTGATTCCAAATGAAACTTTTGACTGTTAAGATATGCTGATGGTGGGTAAAAGTTAGTAAGTTATTAACAAATATATGATGATGCTGACGGATATAAATGCTGCTGATGGAGAAGACAAAGCAGGCCAAGAAAGCAATGAGAGCTGTTTCTCTTTTTGTCTATTGTGTTGAGACAGCTTATTAATGGTTTATAAAATGTCTACAGCCTAATTAATATAGAGCTCCAACAATTAATCAGTTATTAATTGACTATTATTTTGATAATCAGCTATTAGTTTTGAGTCATTTTTTTAGGAAAAAAAATCTCAAATGTGGACATTTGAGTGTCCTTGGTTGCGGACAAAACAAGACATTTAAGGACGTCACCTTGGGAAACATTCATCAGCATTTTCTGACATTTGATGGGCCAAAACAACTAAGTGAAGTCAATAATTATAAATCATTTCTAAAACATTTATAAGGGTAGTCTTATTATTAAGTTTACCCAAACAAAAAATGAAAGGCATTTATGCTTTTGATGAATTTTAGACTTTATCAGACTTTAGATTTTTTCCCCCAAAGTTTTTCCCCAAAAGTTTTAAAAGTAACCACTTGCAAAATAATCAAAAATCCGTATGTGCATAAAGAATATGTCAAATGGTTTTATATGAAACACTGACATTTTGCATATTTCCTGTTCAGCAAAACACAATCGTGGTGACTTAAAGGGATAGTTCAGATTATTTGAAGTGGGTTTGTGCTGTATATGAGGTACATATCGAAAGTCATTGGCTTGATCACTTAGTTTGTGTTTTTCTGTGACTTTGTTGAATCTGGACTAAACTTATAAAACATGGATGACACACAGTAACACAAACTATCAAACCAATGGAGGCAGTGCTTGACCAGCAGCTCCTGTGTTCTGTGAGGTAAAATTCCCACTTTTGGCAGTTGGCTCTTGTTGGTTTGGAGAGAGTGAAGTGCTCATGTAACAATGGTTTTCCATTGGAAAAGACTATCCGACAGCAAGGTAAAGGGGTGAAAATATTCTAAATCTAAAAATATGTTTTGGTTCTGACCCTGCCCACATCATTGTATTGCATAGCTTCTGTGCTGGTATTCCTCTCTGCTTCTCCAAACTGGAGGCGTGTCGACCTCCATCTACTGTAGGTAACACACTGACTATCAATACGTACCTCGTACAGCCCCACATTAAAATAATCAGGACCATCACTATAAGAAGAAAGGGTAAAATGTTACTGAAATGCTGTCGTTTGGGATTTTCTGGCTTCCTTAAATAGGGAGGAGGATTCAGAGCCATGCTTCCATTGAGCCTCAGTTGATTGGCATAACATTTGTTCAGCTTTGAACCAAAATGAGACTTTCATTACAAGAAGATCCTCAGTCACGCCTCTGTACGGGAACATCTTCTTCTGATCTGAAAAGTATATTTATACAATAAGCGAGAACAATTCACTGCTAAACACTCCCAACATGTCACCCTACCTGTGACATTTCACAGGAAACAAGAATACAAGGTCACCATTGTTTTATTTTCACACTGAATATGAAACAGGTCCGTGCATGAATAGATTATTACTTTATTCAGATTTGTCCCAACACAGGTTTTATACCAGCATTAATATATCAGGCCCTCGGCTGCCTTCTCCCCCCGCTCTTTTAATTTTTTTTTTCCCCTTTCTCTTTTTTTCAGCAAGGCGAGAGTGCCGATGAATAATTGAACAGTCCCGCGGTCCAAATGTCACAGCAGGGAAAATTGTTTGCGCTGGCTGGTAATTAGAATTTCATTGTTTGTTATGTAGGTTTGAAATTCCTGTCATTCCACATTCCACCTTATCTCAGTGATGGCAGATATCACTGCGCTTGTCTATCTGGGGAGGCACTAAGGCAGAGATGCAGAGATGACATGAAGCACAATACATTCGCTCACTCAGCATCGTCACCACCGCTGGTCGTCTGTATAGGCCTCAAACACGCACGCACACACACCGTCACTGGCAGAGACAAAGACATTCCTCAGCGAACTCGTCATACACTCAAATGGACGCAAAGCAATAGACCTGGTTCAAGTGGAAATTTTCTCACATGCGTGCACAAAGTTGTATTTATGCAGCGTGATGAGAGTGTAAAATGTTTTGTTTCTGACTCTTCTGCGTTGTGTAACTTCATTCATATTTCGCTGTTCAGTGCTGCCTGTGCTCATGACTGAGGCTGACATTTTGTCTCCGTGCTTTTAACGGGTGCGTGTGTGTGTGAGCACGCCTGTGTGATTGTGCATATCAATGTGTGACTGTTACGTGTGAGTGTGTGTGTGTGTGTGTATGCTTGTGACAGCTTCGTATTTGCATATGAGCTGTTTTAACACTGATACAGTATGCTCTTTTCTGAGTGCTCTAGCTGTCACACACAATACTTTAGAGTTGTTGCTCTCCTCTCTCAGTCAATTTCAGTGTGTTGCTGGGGAAGGCTATTGTCAGGATGTCACTGAAATTACTACTTACTGATGCTGCTTATCGGTTTGGTGCATTCTTGTTTTTTTTGCATCTTTTCTTCTGATTGATTTGTTAGAAACAGAAAAAAAATGATTCCAAGAATTATATGAGAGCAGAATCAACATTGCTTTATTATTCCCTATAATGAAAATATTCTCTCTGTCGTGGAAATGTTTTTCTTCGAGAACACTGTCTACAGCTATGGAGTGACATGTTAAACTAAAGGCATGTTATCTATAGCTACATCTTTATCTTTGACATGTCATACATAATACATACATTATAATAGTAAGGAGCCCCAACTTTGTGAATCATGGAGTTAAGCTAGTATTAGTCTGTTTTTTTTCTCATTTGTAATATTGATATCTACAGATAGAAATGAGCTTTTTGCTATATCTTATACAATAAATGTATTGTGCATTGCCTCGGTTAGATTAAAAAATATGAATTAATAATGTTCTTTATCAGTATTTGGCCCTATCGGCCATAATGTGAATGATGCACATAAATTAAAAAGCCTTAGCGTTTTGCACGAGTTTCACGGCCACTGCAGGTTCTCCTACCAAATCCTACACACTGGTCCTTTTCAGATCAGAGAAGTAACGTGACTTGCCGTGGATAAGGAAGATTGAACACCTGTGGAGGATGGAGGACTGTAGCACAGCGGTTGAAGGCGTGCAGTCGTGTGAATTTATGTTGTTCATTCAACAGGCGCTTAACCAAATTTGTAGCATCGCCTCCTCGTGGCTTGTAAAACACTTTATTGCACTTGTGGCAACAAGCTTTGTCATCATCAGCATGACTGAGAGGTAAACACATTTCATCATTTTAGTTTTTCTTCATCTTGTTGGCGGCAATTTGTTCTGTGACAGTTAATGTGACCACCCCTCTCTGCAAAGCCAGGTGTCAGGAGAGAATAAGAGAAAAAGAGGAATGGAAAGAGGGATAGAGATGCTGTGCATGAGACAGTGGAGATACTCAGCACAATCATCTGTCCACTTTTAGACTGAAAAGCAGGTTTAAATTGTTCCCTTTTTTGGTCATTTCTAGTGTCTTGTATCAGATTTAAAATGTTGTTTTGTTCAGCTTTTTGATTTCAGGCAGTCAGTGTTTATTTTTTCAGTTTTTAGAGCTCGCCTTCCTTAACAAATATCATGTCTATCACTCTTTTTCTCTCATTTTCCTCTGCTCTGTTACCTGCTAACACATTTTTCCTCCTCTCTGTCAACCACAAGCTCTGTGTCTCTGCTCACACTGTTTGCTTTGAGTCTTTCTTCTGAAATGTTGTTTTGTTACACCTTTCATTTTTGTTGTTGCAGGTGCTTGCTGGCAAAATAGGGGCTGTGATACCATTACCATCCTGTTTTTTTTTCTTCTGAAAGTAGGCATCAAATGACAATTTAAGGTTTCATAAAGAGAAATAGCTCAGGTCTGTTTTTGTAACTTGGGGTACGCTGTAACTGACAGTCCCTGCACAAAGGGATTTACCAGCACTCACGCAGAAGCTCACATGAAAAAAACTAAAGGAGCACAAATAAAACAAGCTCAAAGAACTAAAAAAATATGTCACTCTTAGTTGCTAATCACAGTTATTTTCTAACCCTCTGCCCTATGCCTGTCACATCTCTTTATCTCTCTTTCTGACATTTTGTCTTTTATTTTTCCCCCCTTCCCTCGTTCTCTCTCTGTATTTGTCTCTCTTGATCTCTCCAGCCCTCCATCTCTTCCACCATCATTCCCTTTTGTTCTCTCTATCAGTGGGAGATGGAGTTAAGTGCAGCTGTAGGCCAAATAGCCCAGTGATTGGCTCTCACTTACTCCTGCCTCCCCAGTGCATTTGAAATCACTGATTGCAGACAAGCCAGTCTAAATCAAAGCTCAGCTATAAAGGAAATGCTTTCAAGGGAAAAGGGACTGTGTGGGGGTTAAGGTCTATGCGTATTTTGGCTGTGCGTGTCTGCGAAGCCCACTGTTATGGACCATGTAGTAGCAGTTGTCAGAATCACTCTACATTTACTGTACATCCACCTTCAATTTATTCTGAAACATTTGTATTCTGCTTGTGAAAAGGACTGATGTGACAAGTTTTGTTGCTCCAATTAGCTGCAGGTCATGTTTCATTGCTCTGATTAGTTGTAGGTCCATCCAATAGTGTCCAGAGATAACGCCTCTTGGAAACTTCAAATGAAATGAGAAGTTCCAGATGTGTTCATATTTGTGAATTAGTGATGCCCGCCTACCTGCCTGAAGTAACCTGTAGATCTAGTTTACTTCCCAAAAGCTGGTTTACTGACTGTTTGTTTTTGCATCCATTTTCCTCTTGACCGGTATGCTTTGCTGACCTTTGCCATGTTATCCCTTCCAGATGCCCTGAACACGAGGAACCGTCAAGTGATCTGCACCACCCTGAAAGTCCTGCAGCACCTGGTGATGTCTGGAGACATGGTTGGGGAAGCTCTGGTGCCCTACTACAGGCAGATCCTCCCAATACTCAACATCTTCAAGAACATGAACAGTGAGTTCCAGCCACGCAAATGGCCGAGTGTTAATTCGTGGACAGATGGTGTGTCAGTGTGACGTGTCTCTGCACTTTTGTGGAGCAGTCATTGTGTGAGCACGTCCCTTTGTGTTATAAATCTTTTTTTTTGTGCCAGTGCTGCTACTTTGTCAAAGAACTGCAAAAGTTTATGAGCCTGTGAAAGGCAGTAGCGGGTGTTCATGTGTAGTGTGTTTCCTATGGTGAGGTTAAACCAGGTGAGTCAGTTCTGGGAAATGCTATGCATATGTAAAGTGTCTCTTTTTGTTTGACTTTGAGTCTCTCCACGTCCAGGCAGACAGCATCCTGTTTTCTAGCTATTCTTTTCTCTGTGCATCCAGTGTGTGCGCTTGTCTCTGAATCCTTTCCTTTTCCTCCCTCCACTTAAACATCCACTTGACACAGAAGCTCCATTTTGTCCTTTCTGCTGTCAGTCAGGCTGCATTGTGCGGGGGCTGTTGAGGAGACTTTGTCCTTGCTCTCTCTGAAAGCCTCCACCTGGGTGACACCAGGACCTGGGGAGATTGGCATCAGATAGGCAGGCCTCTTTGTGCGGCAGTGTCAAAGCACTTAGCATGGTGTGACATGATGTGGGCCCATTGAAGGCTTAGAGGCACGACCAATCCCAAGCACTGCTCACCACACAGTCAGTAGGATGCGGGGAGTGACATTGTGAATCAATCATTTAAACACAGGCTTTAACAGGAGAAAACACAAGGCTTTAGTCTCTTAATCAATATCCAATTTGAATCTCTTGTCTCTTTAATTCGCTTACATTATCTGTAACTATTTGCTGAGGTCTAAAAAAGGAAGGAAAAAGCTGAAAGAGATAGAGGAGAAAGACAAAGGATGGAAAAGAAAAGCCTGCCTTATTAGCGTGTGGCCATATGCAAATCTCCTCTGTAAATTAGCTGTCAAATCAATCCCCTAAACTGGTTTGAAGCGTGAGTTTCTCCGCCACGGCGCAGGCTCAGTTGGCGGGTGAACCCCACCAGGAATAGTTTTCTCTCTGCCTGGTAGTTAGCGTGCCGGCCTGTCTACCTGCCTGCCCGCGTGTCTGTCCTCCTCTGGCGAGCATCGATTAAACCTGAGCCAACCTCTCACCTGGCAGACGTCCCTGCTATTGACCTCTCCCAGAGAGACCAGTCTGGGCCGGTGAGGGGTCCACACAGCTGCCAAAGCACAGGACCCAATCTGCTAAACAAGGACAGTGCTTCCTGTTCAGCAATTTATGGACATCTAGTAGAGTCTCTCTTTTTAAAAGTTTGGCTAGAGTTGCGGCTGAATGATAAAGAAAGTTTAACCAAAGGAAACACATACATGTAGGTATATTTAAATGGACAGCTCACAGACAGATATTAAAAGTACATATTTTTTCCCCTGGCCTATAGTGGTATTTATCCATCCAGATTTTTTTGATATGCCTGAATGAGTTTTGGAGATATTGGCTGTAGAATGTCTGCCTGTTATCAAATATAATGGAAGTGGGTGGTACTTGGCTTGTGGTATTCAAAGCATTAAAAAAAACACATTTTAAAAACTCAACATCAAAGTCTCTTACCGAAGCCAATGTAACAGTTCCTTTATGACATAACTTAGATTCCGGTGCCTCATTTCAGTGCCACATGCTTGAGCTCTCGAATGAAATAGTTGCCCTCAGGTGTGGATGTTACAGACACATCACCAAAGGTGCCTAGTTAAAACAAACATACAGTAACAATCTCTCTACATGGCTCTGGCAGCAGGTAGCCCTCTGTTAGCTCATAGCTACAGTACCTTAAACAGGGTTAAAATGCCAAACTAAATGGTCTGAAGTGTAGCTGTATTTCATTCAAAGGATTCCAACAGCTTGCAGGACGCACAACAAATATTTAAAAACTGTCTGTAAAGGCGGAAAACATCTGGTGATGAACAGGATACACTTGAAAGCAGAGGGGTGCACCGTGCTTGACTGCTTGTGTGACCCCATAACAAGCACATCAGCCGTCAGTGTGGGCGTCCCTGGCCCCAGCGATGGGGAGCGTATAAAACACAACATGTGACATTTATATCTATGATGGGAACACCACTGATGATGATGACAGTAGCCTTTTTTCAGGTCAGCAAATATAATCATATTTCAGCAAAGAATTGCTAAGTTTGAAGTTGTTTTTTGTAAAATACCAAGAATAGCAACTCAAAATTTATTTTGCTGTTATTATTATTTTGCTGTTATTAGTACCGTAGCTGTCGTTTTTCTGTATTTATATATTTAAGTAAGTTTTACTCTGTCAACAGGTAATATATTGTTTAATTTCAAGTCCAGATTTGTCTTAAAAGCCATTCTTTAATGTCGTTGACTGTCATATTGTACTGCTTTTGTTTTTAACTTGTCAGTTCAGTCACTGTTTAGGCACTGATATTGTATTAAAGTATGAGTATCTGCATTTTCTTTGTTATCAACTACACCTGTCAACTACATCACCACACAGAAGGAAGCATGCAGGGGAGGAGAATGCGCAATAATGTTTACATCCTGCGTTGTCACAAACACAAGCCTGGGGTGAACTTTTTGTCATCTGTTTCAGTTAGAATATACTTTATATAAATTCATAGATAGTTAGAATATTTCCTGCCTTTATTTTCTCCCATTTCCATCTGGGGCTTTAGCGTTAGATAAGCTGTCAATTCATGTCCTGCACCACCCACTCCCCGCTAACACATAAAGATATGACTTCAAATACAGAGAATAAACACTTCTCTTTTGGGGACAAAACACTGTGTGAACCAGAACTCTGTGTTCTTTCTCTCTAATACACAGATATTTAAGGGTTGTTGTTCTCTCACACTTTTTCTCCCTCTGTGTTTCTTTGTCTCCATGTCTCTTCTGTTTTATGTGGCTTGTTTATATCAATATCAAAGCCTCCATTGAAGTCCATCTATTATCTAATATCGCTTATATACACCTCCAGCTCCATCCCACGCTCGTTCGGCTGTCTCAACCAGAGCCAGCGTGCTGCCTCTAGCAGACAGACACCACCATTGTGTTTAATACACTAGAAGACACAGAGGACTGTCTCGTAGTGCGTGTGGTAACATCTCCCTTTGGCTCTCCCACACTGTAACTCACAGAGCTTGCATGGCATCCCTCTTATCTCCTGAGCCACAACTAGGCCACTGTCCAGTATGTGCCAAGTGTGTATGCATCTGTCGTGAATAGATCTGTTGTGTCCCATATGCAGCTGTTGACTTCAGTGTAGATGAAGGCAGGCCCCAGATTTCTGTCTCCGTCTCCGTCTCAATTCACTGTTGTTCATGTGTGCCAGCCTCTGGTCCATAAGGCTCTGCTATGGACTTGTACCAAATACTCAGATACACTCAGAAATAAGGGTTCCGAAAGGGTTTTTGAAGTAGGGTTTCGTCAAAGGTTCTTTGTAAGACTAAAGGTGCCATTAAGAACCCTTTCCATCTGAAGAACCCCTTTTGAAGAAAGAATTCTATGAGGATTGAAAATTCTCTCTTTCATCAAGGGTTTGTCAAGGGTTCTTTGTACCATAATATAAAAAGGTTCTTGGTAGAACCACCAGGGTGGGTTCTAGATAAAACTCCTTGAATATAAGAAGCGCTCATGGTAGAATCCCTGGGTGGGTTCTAGATCAAACCCTTGGATTATAAAGAAGTTCTTGCTAGATCCCCATGGTTGGGTTCTATATAAAATCTTTAGAATATAAAAAGGGTTTTTGGTGAAACCCTGTAGGTGTGTTGTAGATAAAACCCTTGGAATATAAAAGGGTTCTTGGTGGAAGCCCCCTGGGTGGGTTCTGGATAAAACCTTTAGAATATAAAAAGGGTTCATGGTGGAACTCCCTATGTGAGTTCTAGATAAAACCCTTGTATTTTAAAGAGGTTCTTGCTACAACCCAGTGGGTGTGTTCTTGATAAAACCACTGAAATATAAAAAAAGTTTTCAGCAGAACCCCCCAGTTGGGTTTTAGATAAAACCCATAAAGGTTCTCAGTAGAACCCCCTGGCTTGGCTCTTGTTAGCACAGGTTGAAAGGGTATGGATAGAACCCACAGAGAGGGTTCTGGGTGGAACTAATACAACATAAATGGGTGCTCTGTAGAACCTCTTGCAGGGGATTGTGGGTGGAGCCTTTCACAGATAGTTCTAGGTATAACCTTTTATGTTGGGTTCGAGGTAGAACTCTCTAAAATGGTTCCAAGTAGAACCTGAACAAAAGATTCTACCAGGAACCAAAATGGGTTCTCCCATGGAGACAAGTCAGAGAACCCTGTATGGTTCTAGTTAGCACTTTTATTTCTAAGAGTGCACACACACACACACACACATATATATACATACTCGCATGCTGTCCCAGTTGAGGCTACACGCCCTGACTGTGTCTCTGTCTCCCC
>JAJHUR010136023.1:1741-24724 GCA_027495735.1 Lutjanus campechanus | reverse complement strand
ATGACAGAAAACCAACAAAGACGGGACAATTATACCACTTTGACTCCACATTTGAGGACATCCACTTTTCTTTCCAAATGGTGGCTTGAGCCATTGGCAGATGGAAGTGTTGGATGTTTTATGAATGCACCCTGACACTCCAGGAGACTAAAGCTGTGTTTTGTGTCAGACAGGAAGAGGGTTGGACGATATCAGTTATCAGCAACTGTCTGAGTCACTCAGCGGTTCTTTCTTTAAGGAGGAGATTTTCATCATTTTATTTTGTTAGCATATGCCAGCAAATGTTTAACCTTTTTAACTTGAAAAATAACTGAAACAAAATAGTTGAAAGCAGTTTTCTTTCCAATTAACAAATCAATTAATCGACTCATTGTTGCAGCTCTGGTGTCAGAGCAGCAGCCAATGCACAAAGATGTTCCGTGGGAAAAATAAACCTGTGTGGCAAGCTGGGCCAGGTCAGGATATTTCTAATGAGGGGACAACAAAAGGGAAGGAAAATAACTTCAGACATGTTCAGATGGCTGGTTGGAAACTGTAATTAGGATGCTAACAATTGTAGTCAGCTCTAATGAACAATAATGAGCAGTGCTGGCCAGAGGAAGGACAGAGTTCTGGAGCCAACTGATTGAAATTGAGACTGATAGGGGCCAGGATCAGGGGGAAAAAAAAAAAATCTGGAGCCTCTGCAGGAGGACGAGAGGAGCTTGGAGGATGGGAGAGGCTGGGAAGAGAGATGGAGGTGGAGGAGGAGAAAGAGCAGGAAGGGGGATAACACAGATTTCAGCAAAGATCTGTGGTTGCAGATCACAAGGGGCAGTAGGTCTGCAGGCAGTGCACGGCCGTACAGGGTTTGAGTACCACCATGGAAAAACAACCCCATTCAGGTGGCCCTTACAGCAGCAAGGCGGCTGATGAGAGTCCTGATTGTCTGACTCAGGATGAGGGCTGAGGAGTGGTTAAAAGAGCTGCACCGGATCTTATCTGTCAGAGTGGCCGTCCTGTTCATACATGTACTGTATCAAATATGACTAAAAACCAAACATCTTCTACTGGCTGCGCTGGTACAGCTCTACATTTTTCAAGCATCGATGACCAATGATTAATTTTTTGTCAGTTCTAAACCTAGATTAAATTTAATTTAATGTTG
Organism: Lutjanus campechanus; assembly: GCA_027495735.1. Lineage (NCBI taxonomy): Eukaryota > Metazoa > Chordata > Actinopteri > Lutjaniformes > Lutjanidae > Lutjanus > Lutjanus campechanus. The sequence goes on along the minus strand of JAJHUR010136023.1, from coordinate 23,577 downwards.
CACCACAGCTTTAAAATCCAATTTAAACTGTGATCCAGTATTAACTTAAAACTTTCACTTGAGGAGGTTCAACTTAAAGTAAAGGAACAGACTCAACCCAACTGAGTTTTATCATGCGTCTCTTCTTTCTTTTACCCCACTTAATGATGTGCCAGGCTTTTTTTCCTTACTGTGCTGCTGTCTACTTTTCACTCTTCTATTATTTGGCCATATTGCTCCATTAATTCAAGTTTTCCTCAAAGGAGCAGAAATTAGAGCTTCTCTGCTAAGCCATCATGAGTAGACTAACTATGCTAGCTAACTTTTTAGCTAACTAGCAAACAATATAACTTTTTGTTAACTTACTAGCTAGCTCACAAACAATGTAACATTATGTTACCTTTTTACTAACTAGCAAACAGTGTAATGTTTTAACTTAGCTAGCTAACAAAACTAATTTTTTTGCAGGCTAGCAAATAGCTTAATATTTTGTAAACTTTTTAGCTTACTAGCATGTAAGATTTTGTTACTTTTTCAGCGGTTACCTATTAAATCTGGATTTACTCATTTTAAAGTTTTGGTAAACTCTGATAAGAACTAATATTTGAAATATGTGATTAAATTAATCTTTATTAGTGCAACTAGTGCAAAAAGAAAGAAAGAAAAAAAGAAAACTCAAACCTGAGCTCAGGAATGTAGGTTCGACTGATCAACAAGTGATTATTCATGACTACGAGAAGAGGAGGTAACAGAGGTCGATGTATCTTCTTCAACTTTCACATTCCTGCTCCCGAAAGCGTTAGAAGAATTTCCTCTTGGTCAGATTTGTGCCTTATGTAAAACCCAGAACCTCCCTGAGCTTCTGCTGCTGATGATTAAAATCTCCTGAGAGGTGTGCTGCCGGCTCCTGCTCATTGTTGGTAAACAACTTTCTGCCTCACTGAACTTCAAGCATTGTGTGTGTGTGTCTGTGTGTGTGAGCAGTCTATAGTAGCTTAGATATAATACGCAAGACTGCACCACTTATCTGTCTGTCTGGACTGAGAGCATCGAGTGTAAATGTTTCGGCGGTTGAAGTCAGAGATTTTTCTGTTTTCCTCCGTCCTTCTGGAAAAGTGAAAAGAAAAACAACCCGCGGCGCTTTGATGACTGTTTCCAGCCACAAATATTTGACATGTGTGGCCAGAGAGACATGGAGAGGAAGAGAAGAGAGAGAAAGAGTGACCATTCATTATCTTCCCCTGCCAGCTATAATAACCAGCTTCTGTGAGCTTTTCCTTTCTCCTCCTCTGGCCCCTCAGCTGCACTCTGACTTCCACTTTGTGAAAAGCAATAAAAAGAAGAGTTTATCATGTGCGAGGCCCCTGCTGTTCATCAAATTCCACAAGTTTCTGAGACATTTGCACCAGGCTCCTGCTAATCTGCTGAGAATGAAGTGAGTGTTTGTTTCATCTCCCCAGTCATTAATCCTCTCTTTATCTATCCTATCCTCTATTTTATTTCCTTTATTCAGACTAAACTTTACCTGGAGTCTATTATTATGGGCTACATTATCTGGCTTCCCCCCCCCATTTGCCTGTATGTTTTGTTATTTGTGCATATAACAGGCAGGAGTATCATAAACTCATTTTTCTAGATGACATTCATGTCTATAAACACTTTGTTCATACTTACATTATTGCATTACCTAATACAATTGATTTACTTAATGTCACTTCAAGGGCATATAATTCTAAAAGTATTGAAGTTTCTGTGTTATTTTTTTTTTTTTTTTGACATATGACAGATCTGTGTATCTTAGGAACACTGGAAAGAAAAATAGAAATAAAGAGATAATATTACAAAAAAATAGTTGTAACATTTCCAGAATAAAGTCTTCATTTCGAGATGAAAAGTTTAATTTTTCAAAAATCTATGAGAAAAAACTTGTGGGTACTATTTCCCCCCGCTGTGCCCCAGAGGGGTGAACTACATAGTAAGATTAATGGCTTAGCAAGGCAGGTAAGTCTAAAGCCAGAGTTTTCAATGTCACAAAGGTGACTCTCTGTTAACCTAGATAGATCACCATGGTAACTTATGCTGCACACCTAACCTGCTCCGGTTATGTTCAGAGATTCAGATTAAATCAGCTGTACAAAGCGCCAATCTTTAACTAATTATTTTCCTGAAGATATCCTCTGTGGGAGTTACAGATTCTCAGCTGAGGGAATATGCTGTAAAGCAGCTGAGCTGTGTGTTCGTAATGTCACCTAATGTCAGCGTGTGATGTAATTACAGCAGCACAAACTGTACGTATCATGTGCCACAGGAACCAACATACATTCAGTTAGTGATGCAGAAAATCATTTTTCCCCGTTTGATTCAGGTCATATTAACGCTTTAAGTTTTAAACACTGAAAGAAAAATGAAGCAACTGTGGAGCACTTTGAATAGTGTTTTTATACTTGATCCTGTCCTGCTGCCGAGTCTCACTCGGCTGGTACTGCAGCTCAGAACACCAGAAGAAGAAGAAGAAGGAGAAAATATATTATTCTATTGTTCTTTATCATTTTTAATTTCACTGTGATTTGGCCAAAAACTAAAGATTTTAATGTTTCCTCAATATGTTAAAGAGTCAGACCTAAATGCACTTCTTGAATATCAGGTTTAAACATACTGTATCAATGTTTAAAGTTTAAGAGCTCTTCAAATAATGCAGCTGTCAGTTAGATATAAACAGGGGGCATTGAGGCCACTAGTAATTTTCTGTCAGCATTTCTCTCTTGCTTTATTTGTTGTTTTTTGCTGTAATATATTTTTTCTATACTTCCATAGTAGGGCTTCACAATTAATCACAATAATGTCAAAATTGCAACATGGCCAAGTGTAATATCCAAATCCCAGAATTAGAAAGATTGCAAAGGGAAAAATGTGTGAGAAAACAGCATAATAATGTACTGTAAGTACTGTAATGCTGCAGAGATGCCCTGACCTAAAAATCTTGTTCTTTCAGATGTAAGACAGTTTTTCAGTAACCATGAAAATTGTAATGAATATCGCAATCGCAATTTCAGTCAAAATAATTTCAATATGACTTTTTTACCATATCAGGCAGGTCTACTTCATAGCTCTTTATTAAGACAGCTTGTTTCTGTTGACTGACACAGGTGGTACACGGTTGCTCCTTTTTGTGTGGACGCAGAGTCAAATAACACAACAATCGCCCCCACAGACCCCATGAAGAAAACCTGGGTTAACAAAGAAACATGATAACCACTGTTATGACTCCAGTTATCTCTGACTGGGGTTTTTGGTTTTTTGTCGAGCCAGCTAACACAAAAATGCCTGGCTCAGTCGATCCTGCCCCGTAGTTCAGTCCTCAGACGCTGCATCAAATCATCCCCAATAAGTGACTCATACATGACGCAAATCATTCCATCTCATTTCAGCATCATAAAATCTCTGATAAGAAGCTAAATTTCTTCTCAAAATCTCAGATTAGCTTTCAAGGACCTAAAACTCTGTGATACTGTATCTGATCATCAGCATGAATTCAAAGATATCAGCAACTAAACTGTGAATAAATACCTACATCACAAAGTCAAATGCGTGTATCACTCACGAGTGCAGTAGTTTATATAACACAATATACACAGTTCAAATGACTCACCTTTAACGGGACGGCACCGTCATCATCTGAATCTCTGAACTGCATGCAGACTGCGATGTTTCTCGCCTGCAGTGGAGGAGACGTTAAATCAGTCAATCAATGCACACAGCAGAGAAAATAATTAGTGAGAGTGACCCACTGAGTCACATCGGTGCTTCATTGTGTGTGCGCAGCAACAACGCGGAAAATCATCCCTGTTGTTTCTTCATTCAGTCCCACCATCACAGCTGTTATCTTCACACACCTTGGTGAAGGTCTTCTGGTTGTCGTATTTGAGCTGCAGGGGGTAGATGTACAGCTGGTTCTTGTAGGTGGTGAAGGGGTAGTTGTACTTGGCCTCCTCGGGGAGAAATTCCTCGATCTCTACCGACACCCGCTCGCAGCCGTCCTCGAAGGGCTTGACAGGAATGTAAGAGGAAGTCACCGTGTCTGGGGGAAAGAGCGTATGAGTTAGGGAACCAAAGCTCAGGGTTCCTACACCTTTTTTTTAGTCAAATTCAAGCATTTTAAGGTGCATTTTCAAGCATTTCCAGCACTTGAACAACCCTGAGAGCTCTACTGCTGTGTTCGTGTTTCTGGTGCCATCCAAAAGAGACAACTCCAGGTCATTCAGTATATTTGTGAGCTAAGTACACTGCAAATACCCCAAACTGCTTGCCAGCGCAATCTCATTACTCTCATTTCATCAATCTGATTGCAAAAACAGCTGAGAGCTGACATTATCATAAAAATCAGCTCCGTGTGTGATCAGAAAACAGCAGAGGGGCAGAATCACGTGTTGTCTGGCACTGAGAAACGCACTTCTGATGTGTTCATCCAGGCTGCGGCTCGCTCCAGAGTCGACATGCCGCAGCGCTTCAGCGTGCTGTGTGTCTCTGCTGAGTGTCTGACAATATTAAGGACATGAACCCTACAGAGATAGCCTTTTTGTTGAAGAGGAAGAAGCTTTTTTTCTATTCAGGAGAAAGACTGTTTATATTTGAACTCAACAACCAAACAAATCCTCCTTCAGTGCTCCTTCAGAAGATTTACCGTCCCTTTCACTCCCCCTCTTCTTCCTCTTGTCTTGTGCACAGGCAAAGACGCGGCCTGTCACTGACCAGCTGGAATAGTGAATTCGATTAAAAAGTGTTACCGAATTAGAAAAGCGCACCTCACCTTTAAAGTCAGAGGGCTAGATGTGAAAATATCGTGAGAAAAGCGAGACGGTGGTTGGTTATCAGAGAGGCAGTAGGGAGAAATGGCGTGCACAGCCAGAACATTTTCACATCTAATTCTTTATTTCAACCAAACAAGAGTTGGTGTTTGTTGGAACAGTGGAAAGCTGAGCTAAGAGTTTTCGGTGAGTTCTATTTCATTTCAGGCCAGTTTGAATGACGTGTTTGTTCGGCTGACTCTTAAACAAAAACGTCTGTCTCTGTAGGGATCCTTTCTATTATGTTGCCAGACTCTTAACAGTCTGTCAGTGGCAAAAACAAGCACTTTTAGTGGACATACTTTGAGGAAGCACAATTGTATATTAGGATTACATTGGAATTGGCCTCAATATGTTCAAAAATTGTTGTCCCTAATAGTAACTTAGGCACAGAAAACCTGAGAAAATAAGGTCCAGGTTGAAAATACCAAAGTTACCCTTAAAGTACTTCCTGGCAAGGCTTCTAAGTACTTTCTTCAACTGCTGCTACTGATGCAGGACGCATGGTTTATCCTCTATTATACCTCTTAAATCATCTGCTTTCCTTCATGTGGGTACACTTTATCACCCAAAATGCTTTCTCCTTTCCTTTCCTTTATCCTGCTTTCCTTTGTAAACCCCCAAACTGACATTTTATTCACTGTCAGTCTGTTTTGTTTGCATTCTAAGAACAAGAATATTTTCTTACGTGTGTGGGTTTGGTCTTTGCACTTGTTACTATTATTTGGCGCTGAGCTTGGCGATCAAGGAATTCAAGCTTATTTTACTTCCGTTTCTTTTACACACCACCATCTAGATAAGATCAGCAGCTGTGCAAATGTTGAAACTGTAGATGCACGATGGATCACGTGAAGGCAGCAGGGTTGTAATGAATGAATCCAAAGAAAACTGTGAACGCTGCCAATTTAAGTACAACAGGTTCACAAAGCTGTTTTAACAGTCATTTAATCAAAATATTGATTTTTTTTTTTCTCAGTAAAAGCTCATTCATATCCACGTTGTGCAGTGGTTAGTGTGTTTTCAAGGCCGACCCTTGACTTCCCTGTTACACAGAGACAAATGTTAAAGCGATATTCCACTCTGTGAGAATAAGCCATTCAGTATATAGTCACCACTATGCCGATGTGATGATGGGTGAAGGTCTTCAGTTCACAAAACAATCCTGGAGTTTTAGGAGAAACAGGGTAGCAGCCTCATCCAGTACAATGGCAGTGAATGGTGACCACGGATAAAACGTTAAAAATAGCACACAAAACAAACACAAAATGTCTCCATCCTGCTTGTGTGGTGTAATCCAAGTGTCTGCAAGCCGCGACATTAAAAATTAACCACAAAAGACGCCATTTACGCCATGTTTTTAGCAGAAATGTCAACTGTAGCATGTAGCCGGTAGGATGTAAACATGGCGTCGATCTCGCGAGACTTCATATATATCTTAATGGACGCAAATGCGGAAGTCAACGTTTTATCCGTGGTCACCGTTCACTGCCATTGTACTGGATGAGGCTGCTACCCTGTTTCTCCTAAAACTCCAGGATTGTTTTGTGAACTGAAGACCTTCACCCATCATCACATCGGCATAGTGGTGAGTACTTACTGAATGGCTTATTCTCACAAAGTGGAATATCACTTTTAGAGAAGGGGAGTTTTTGAACATACTTGAGAAGTCAGGTGGGACACACTCGATGGTGACATTCAGTTGTCCGGGGATGGTCTGAAGTTTGCTCTTCTCAGGTCTGACAAGGAAAAAGAGATTCAAAATAAGAAAAGATCTAAATAAAGGACATTTGGTGCTATTTAATTATGGGATGAGGTAAGTCCTGAGTTTCATTCTGAGCAATGCAATTTAAAATACAGCCTCAACAAAATGGCATAAATGTGCAGGGGCATGAGTGTTTTGAGCCATAGTAACTAAGAACTCCCCACAATAGCAGAAGAGTGGTGGTGACTCACTTCCTGATGTCGGCCAGCAGCTTGATGATGTCATCAGTCGAGATTTTGCTGCTGTCCTGGCGGTACAGAGGAGAAAACTTGCCATCCATGTCGAGGCTGCCCTGAGCATCTTTAAACACCTGCCTGGAAACACAGTGCACATGACTACAGTAACCACCTCATGTAAACACCAAATATTCACCTTTTACAATCAGGGTTAATGACATACATCAGGCTGAAAATGCTGCGAGTTGATTAAAAATGTGAGTGCAATGTAGTCTTATCCATTTTCAACTGGAGGCAGTTAGACTGCTTAAATATTCATTGTACTGCATCATTATTATACTGGTGGTTAATGAGAAACCCTGAACTGCCTACGTCTCGGGTTTAGCTGATTCTAACAGAGTCGCAGCAGCAGCTTCACTCCTGTATCTGTGTCTACACAGGGTGCATTATGGGACAAAACTGAGAGTAGGTCACCTGAGCCCAACACACAATCACTGTAGTTACATGCAGAAAAAGGAAGACAACCTGGAGCCTGCATTTATATGCAGTACATGTAAAACCTGAACGGTTATACAGCTTCTATAGACAGCTGGATTGATTAAAATAGTGCTTCTGTTACATGAGATGCGCCTGAGATGGGCAACTGAGAAACTTGGCTGGAATTGTTCACACTGCAGATCGTGGTTGCTCACAGAATGATGCAAAAAAAAAAAGAAGTATTCCCTGCCTGTCAGGTCTGCATTCTGCAATTACGTTACTGGATTTACAGATTTGAACCATCACTCCTCAGTGGACTGCCTCTTTGGTGCAGGTCTGAGAGCATTCTCTAGTTTAGTCTCTACTTATCAATATGGATTTCCATTGTCTGTTCACATTGATATAAGCTAATAAATCTCGCATTACTTTTGAAATAAAGTGGAAAATATTAGTGGAAAGTGGAAAGTTAATTAGGCCTAAATTATTTTTTAAAACTGATTGAAAGTCCAGCCCGCTGCAGTGTCTCTGTGGAAAAGGACCCGCACCCTCTGTAGATATAAAAGGCTCAGTCTACGGTTAGAAAAACACAGATTCTTATTTTCAGGTGATTACACACTAATGAAAGCTCTCATGAATTACTCACTGGATCTGAAAATACAGATTTTGGTGCAAAATTGGAGGTTTCTACTCTGCTACATTCAATATTTGGAACATCTAGGTATAAAAAAAGATCATGAACCTTATTTTCTAAGCATATAGAGGATGTGTGACATTTACACGTATACATTATAAATGAACACACCTTTAACTTTATAAATCCAGTGTATTATTTTATCACAATATCTTTTATGCCTTTGTATGAGGCTGTTCCAAAGAAGAATCCAAACAGATTCTTTACTGGGTAATATTTTGACTCATGGATTCGTATCTTACTTGGCAGCCCAGGCAAATGGCATCCTGTACTGGCCCAAACGTTGGCACGTCTGCTTGGCAGCTTTGAGCACCTTCTGAGCCGTCTGCAGAGACAGACAAACAGAAAACAGAAAATCAATACGGCAGGGAAAAGACAAACACAAAACGTTAGACTGGAAAGCTTTGGTGCTGCTTTCGTCATGTCTTCGAATGAGGTGAAAAGCAAAAGGCGGCGGACCTTGTTGATGTCAGAGGTCTTGATGTACGGCTCGGCACAGTGTGTGATGCCGTTCTGTAACACCTTCTCCACGCGGGCCACCAGGAAGATATCTGCATGGGGGTTGGTCACTGAGAAGATACCCTGCAGGAGAGAAGGAGAAATGGAGAGAGGAAGCTAATTAGAGCAGGGATCTGTGGTTGCAATGAGCATTCGTAGCCTGTGAGTGTCTTTCCCTCCACTGGGAACGTGAAGAGGATGGACGATCACTGGATGGATACGTGGATCTGAGGAGAAACCACTTCATCCAAAACTGCTGGGTACTCAAATAAATAGGCAATCATCAGCAATTCAAACTTGAAATGTCTTCTCATTTCATGTCTTCATCAACTGTTTCTCTACAGGGCGAGTGAAGGGGAAGTGACTGCTGTCAGCTCAAAGTCATACAGGAAAACCACATGAGGCTCTCATCTATTTTTGGTCTGTGAGATGAGGCTGTCTTTAAGCTTGTAGTGTCACAGTTGAGCTCAAGTGAACATAAATTACACGTCGGCCATATTAATACGTGTACGTACAAAACTATAGCAGCGTATTGCTGCCATGCCAAAAAAAGAAAGTTTATTCTTATAACAAGATATTTTCACATTATTACAACACACAAACTTATCATGTTATAACAAGATACTTTTCTTGTTATAACATGATAACTTATATTGTTGTGACAACATTTTATGACAATATAAGTTTTCACTTGAAACATTTAAAATATAACAAGATAAATAGTATATTGCTATAATGTAAAGTTTCTTGTAATAACACTGTAACAGTATAAGTTATTACACTGAAACGTGAAATGTTTTATGTTATAACAATAAGTTAAATTGTAAAAAGAAGAAAGAAAGAAGAAAAATGTAGACAGAAGCAGCAGGAAGTCCTTTTGGAGATCATAAGCGTTTCAGCATAAGAAATGAAACTTAGCGACACCACCAAGGGAGCAGTTGCACCATCAAAGAGGCTAAAGTAGCTTTAAATCAAAATAGATGTAGACATTACACTTTGCACATTAATAATACACATCATAGAAAGGATCAACACGATGCCAACTCAGACAGACACACTCCAGAATTCTGCCTGTCCTCTTCCATCTGCCCCCATTCACTGATCATCACAGTTTTAACAAAACCACGCACAGCTGCTTCTGGTTTCCAATCTTTGACATTATGATTTGTTGTTTATAACTCATTGTCATGAAAAAAAAAGCTCCCAAATTCAACATTTTGCCATCCCAGACAAGCTGCGCCACAGCTCCTTTTTGCAAACATAAACCACAGCACTACAGCTGGGAGAAAAACTCCTTAATATCTGCGCTCAGATTTGTGAATTATGTAATGAACTGGAACAGAGGCTGTGGCCTCCAGAGATCTGCTGATGTGTGGAGGCTCTGTCCTTGGACCACACCCAATGCACCTAAATTAAACTGCGGTCTGCCGAGCTATAATAGCACACTAATCACAGAGGTAGAGTCTGCTCTGTTTGTATGCACGTGTTTGTAAGTGTGTGTCTGGATGACGTATGTGTGTGTGTGTTCTGCTAGTGTAGGACTTTCACAGATGTTGGCTGGCCATAAATTAGACATACAGAAGCTCAGGACGGTTGTTTTATTTAATGTCCGCAGCTTTTGGACTATGTATAACGGTCTGGCCTGCTGCTGGCTGCTGCATTCTCTATTACATCGTTTCCCAAACTTAGAATTGGCAGAGTAAAATGCAGACCGTATTTCCTCCAGTATGGACAGGCAGCGTGGAGCGAGAGCCAGAGAGCCAGAGAGCCAGAGAGCAGCTCTCAGCGATGTCAATTCCTTAATGACGTTCAACACAGAAGACAAGAGCTTTTAAACACAATAGCAAAATACAGCTAGAGTCAAGAACTGTAAAAGCCACCTCACCTCACTAATGGTTAAAACTATAAACTAGCACAAACATGACAATTGATAGTGTTTATAAATGTAGATGTTACAGTATGGCGAGCACTTGAAATCATGGATGTCCTATTGTGCTGGTGATGATAAAAATGGCACCTGGGACACAAAGATACAGTTTCCGGGATGATTCTGGGCAGTAGATGATAGGTGTTATTTGGATAAACTGACCACGTACACAGAATCTAAATGGTTACTTTCTCACCTGAAAAGATATTAGAACCTTATGAAGTGTTATAACAGTCAATGTAAATAATCACAAGCTCATTTTATCATTCATGGTCAGGTATTGTTTTGTCAGGCGCCCAGGAACCTGTATAGTTAAACAAATGACTCAACTCCAAATTGTCACTCACCCCACAGAACGTCTTCTGGGTTTACATCACATGACTTAAAAATGTGATGTTAATTAACGCTGCATGTTTATAGCCTACATTTACATTTGTGGTCACTTTTTGAAATGTTGTCTTCTGTTGTATCCTTGTACTATTTTTAGCTCAGAGAAGGTGCATCCATCAAGCAGCAGTAGACCTGAGGGCATCAGAGGCTGTATTTTTCCAATCTCTGACCCCACTGGCTATTGACAGCTATTTGGAATTCATATGTATTCAAATATGCCTACAGATGTGGCATGCATGTGCAGATATAGCATGTCACATTTAGGATCTGTATAGAAATGGTCACGAAAATTGAATACTGTCAAAATATAAATATATATCCATAAATATTAATATCAATTAATAAATAATGTTCAAGGTTGCTTTGTCATAATATTTGTGCCAGGAAAGTTGCAAATGCTAATTGTTCTGCACCGTACTGCCATGTGTTCTCCTACATGTCATCTAATGTGCAGGGTATGAAAGTGTCTAAATAAAAATTGCACTGTTAAAATTTATGTGGGTTTAATGAGCATAACTTACAGAAGAACTTAAGTGTGGGGCAGCTGAAAGTAGAATCTGTGACACTTGTAGGACACTGAGAAAAACAGTTCATTTCAAGGCCTGGTTATGGCAATTCATGATGTGTTTTTGTAAGTTTAAGTATCAGGTAGACACCAAATTTGACTTTTGGCTCTCCTGCTGAAAAGGTCTCTGAACCCCTGCTCTATTAGAAATGTTGTTTCTGCTCTGTGTATTTGTGAGTCTGACTCATCTCCGTGTAAATTTTAAGTTGTTTCTGTTTTTAATCTGTTTGCCGTGCTGGCCTTGTCATGTCTCTTGTCACGGAAATAGAAAGTGAATATCTAAGATCCTTTTATAACCTAACTGCTGCTAATTTACAACAGGCACCGGTCTTGCTGAGTGAGTTAATCACATTGATGGGCCAAGCAGCCAGAGGTGAGGAACAGGACCATGTGTGTGCTGATCTCACAGCACCTGCAGGAGTTCACTTGAGCCAAGAGTAACACTCACATTCTCTTTCCTAAATAAACTCTTGACTTAAACCACAGAAAAGTGTAGTGACAAGACGTAAATCTGACATCACCGAACACTGAGCTGATATCAGAAAGCTGGCAAACCAAACAGAGTCTGAAATCACTTGCAAATGCAAGCTGAATGAGCTAAATTGAGCTCTCATGTGGATCCTTTCAGGGTTTTTAAAGGCTGGACAAGAACCAAGCATTGTCTGGAGACACGCTCACCATCTGGAAGTACTACAATGGATTGAAAATTGAAAGCACAGCACTTTGATTAAAAGGGAGAAATTAATACGAAAAAAAAGGTCATGGATTTGGATAAGGAGCTCCGTCACTGCACTCATCACAGAGTCAGCAGAGTCCACTGACGTAAGAGAAGAGCAGGGAATCATCAAACCAGATATTTCTCCCTTGGCCCACCCAGGCCAGCTGCAGTCAGCGTGGGAATGGTGAGCGGTGTTATGGACATAAAGGACAACTCAGCAGTCTGTCACCTCACTGTAAGGGCGTTCTCAGTGCAGGGCAGGACTGAGGACAGCATCCAACCACAAACAGCTCTGAAAACTTCATAAGCTATTCCAGCCTAAAGTTTATTTTTAAATGCCGACATGGCCATGCTCCTTCCCTGCTTAATGAACTTGTTACAAGACACCAGTCACGAGTTTCACCAACAGTACCTACCCCTGTGGCCCGTTTCACAAAGATATTTTGACTAGTCTGTAGTGTTAGACTAGTCTTAATTTTGCTCAGAGATCTGTCTATTGCACGTTAGACCATTTCACAAAAATAAAGACTGACTGTCAGCCAAACAAATTAGACACCTTACCCCCAGGCTGACTTCAGGCTTAAGACCCATGTTACCATGGTAACAATCAATGCCACCAACTGATCAATAGCACCAGTGTTCCTTGTTGTATTTATTCTTTCATGTGCTTGTTTCATAAGACGTTGGTATTGAAAGTTCCTCTGAGGACACCTCACGCAGAGGAGCTTCCTGTAAAAATAACCTTCTGAACTAAAAAGATGTGTTTCAAGAGGTCATTTCAGTCGTGTCTCCACCACAGAGATAAGAAAGAACACTCCACTGGTTACAATTAATGGTTTCTCTTTTCTATGTCGTGACCTGTCTACTTTTTCATGTTGCAAAGCACCTTAAGCTGCACAATCTGAACCAAATACTTGATAAGTGATTTTAGAAGACATGCCCACTCCTGTGAACTTACATCCATTAATGTTCAGGCAGTGGAACCATACTATCTTTCAAAACCCTTGGGACAATTATTGGCTCAAAACTGAATTTTGAAGCAAATGTATCCAAATTAGGGCACCAGCATTTTTTTTATGTCCTATTTGAACATTGGCAAAACTATAATGACTTTTCTCTTTGAGGAACAGAATTATTATTTATTCTAGGTGTTATGTATTTTTATTTGATTCGAGTGTTTTTATTGTGATTTTTCAATTTTGTAATCACTGAAGTCTTTGAGAACTTTTATCATGTTTGTCTTTGTCTGTGATGTTTATAAAAAGTGTCAAAATGGTTGCCTTGCCTTCGACTGCAAACTAAGTCTACCCACAGGTACAAAAAGAAGTAACATGAACTTGAACCTGAAATACAACAAACAACACCAAAACACTGAGATTAACAGCTACAAAGGCGACATTACTGACACTGAGGAACTAATGATGCTCATTTTCAGTTAGTTCTTCATGTGGCCTAAATGCTATGAACACCAGAGAAACAAGCAGCTCAACAAACTAAATAAATACAGAAGATGAATCAGTAAAAACCACACCAGCAAAACCTCGAACCCAACAGGAATGACAGAGCTGCCAAAAGTCAGGCTAATAAGCAGCAGAGACCGTGTGACTTTTGTTTCTGATTGAGAAGCATGAACCCAAACAAACCAGAAATACAACACAGCAAATTCTCTGGCATTATTCTGACTAAAGAAACAATGTTGGCTCAACTAAAGACGTTAAAATCCTTTGCGTTAACATTTTATATTAAAAAAATTATTACCATCTTTTATAATCTTGTTTTGATGCCTTTATCCTGTCAAAATTGCTGCCAGTTTTACTCTGGATATATTTGTATTTTCAGCATTTTGAAATTTTGTTAGATTTAAAAGATTATTAATACAGTTAACTTACAATTTTCATTAGTATCACGAACATGAACAATTAATTAAATTCAATCCGATTCGGTTTTTGATGTCAAAATATGTTTCACAACAGATGGAACACTGCGTTCTTCACACCTTGATCTGTGTGAATGACACAAAAGTGATTCAGGTTTCACACCCATTTCACAGTGAGTCAGGTGAACAATCAAATGTCTGTCGGAAAACAATCAAGTGCCTACCTGTGTGGGGAAGCGCAGCAGAGCCTCCGACACCCTCTGAAGAGAGGGCAGGCCGTTCCCTTTTCCTGAGTCTCCGTTCACCATGACTCCACCTCCCCCTCCTCCCTCCCTGACTCCTCCTCCTCCTCCACCGTCCGTGTCCGATGAAGGAGAGAGCTGGCCCGAGGCATCGGTCAGCATCTCCCTGACGCAGGCCGGGTTGAGGTCGACGTGGAAGTCGGCCGAGATCTTGCAGCTCTTGGAGACGTCGAAGAGAGCGAGGCTGATGAAGAACGGTTCCACCTGGGGATCAGCAGGGAGAAGGTATAAGGCCTTTTCACACTTGAATGCATCAGCCAGGGTTTATAATATCCCTGGATTCATTTACTGACTATCACATTTCAGGCTAGATTTATTTCACTTAATCCCTCCATTAAGAATTCACCCCACCTATTTATTTTCTCAGAAAGTTTAGGACGACACATTGGATGATCCCCAGTTAATATTTGCTGAGGTACTGAGAATGACAATGTAAACGCGATCATATCTGACATTTCTTCCTTCAAGGTTAGCACAACGGAGGCAGTTTTAACTCCTCTTATCCCGATACTAGTGTGAATGTCTTTGTGATGTTTTGTCAATGCCTTTGTTATGACAACTGACATTAATCAAGACAGCATAACCTGTCATAAACATGTCATAGCAGGCCTAATTATCAAACTGACCTTATAACATTTAATGAAATCTTCATGACAAGTCTAAAATATACTACTTTAGTTCAGTTCAAGAGAATTATTTATAACACCATTATAAAAGGTCTTGACAGTATAATAAAACTTAATGACATCTTTATGCCAAGTCTGAAATTGTACCACTGTAGTTGAGATCAAGGAAAACATTCATAACACAATTATAACGGTCTCATCACAACCAGTGTCATAAACAACAACAACCACATGGCAGTTTAAAGTAATATAAACAGATACAAGTAAACACTTTCTTCCAATTTGTTAATAAGTCCTACTATAGCATATTTATGAGAGCTTATCTTGTCTTGGTTAATGTGAAATCGTCATAAAAAAGACATTGACAGGTTATGTTGTCTGGATTAATGTCAGGTTGTTATAACAGGGATAGTTATGTTATTTTTCATTACAAATAACATAACAGACCAAATGCCAATAGTTATAAAGATTTCTTTACGTTCATGACATGCTTATAACAGTTTCATTTCAATCCTATGCACACACCTTCAAATGAAGTGTTTCAACTTGTTTTATATGAGCTGAATGACACATAAAAACTCAGATTCCCACCTTCTGGTGACTACAGCATTGAGGATAGTGGGGAAACATGATCACGATCACTTCCAGTCCCTCCAGGTTATATATGAGGGAACAGTGGTGAAGGGAGCAAATAGGATTCTGAAGGACCCCTCACACATCCTCTTTCAAGAGTACCAGCTGCTGCCATCAGGGAGGCGCTATAGAGCCAGCAGGTGCAAGACCAACCGTTTTAAACATTCCTTCATTCCCACTTCCATCTCATTATTAAATAAACAAACAAACACCTCTCGTGGCAGAGGCCCCTCCTTCCCCCACTAGGGTAGTGGGGAGGCCTACCGCTGCGGATCCACTACCCTAGCCCCCCTCCCACTCCACCACCTGACCTCGGTCGGTGTGGTGGGGATGGTTCCTGACCTTACCATCTGGTAAGCCCCTCCCCTATGTGGGCAGGGGGGAGGCCACGGCTGTGGATCCCCTGCCCACCAACCCACCAACCCATCAACCCATCAACCCTTTCAACCCATCAGTTAGTCAATCTATCTACCAATTATATCTGGTTGCCCGTACACCTGCTGGTCTTTACCAACATCCCTCGCTCTTTTTTAATTGTAGTATGTTTTTATATGTCGTTTCTATCGGTACTTGTACTATAGGTAGGATGTTCTATTTATTGCACCCCGCACTTTCTTTCTTTTCTCTTTTCTTGGATATGTCGATCTCATTACTGTTTTTATTTTATATTTTTACTGTATATTTTATCGTACATTTTTTGTCCTTTATGGTATATTGGGTATGATGTATGGATGTTTGCATGTACATGGCAGCTGCTATAACTCCCTTGCCCAAGACAAATTTCCCCCTAGGGGGACAAATAAAGTTTATTTGATTTGATTTGATTTGATTTTGATTTAAATTATATGTTAAAGATCATAGACTCTCAGATCTCTAAAAACCAGTCTCAGTCTGTATTAACAAGCTGAATTTCCACCTAAACAATCACCATTAATTTCATATTTAGTTAGTTTAGTCATCCGCCATGTTATTCAATCTTTTTTCATTGTTAGAAAAATTTTGTCTTACGGCAAATAGAGCCTAAATGTGATAGAATCGATATTATATAAACAGTCTAAAACATATTGGCTTTCTGTGTATCTCCAACAAATATTTCTTCATCATTAGTTTAGAAGAAGATGTTGGCTCTACAGTAGTGCCGCCCACACATCTTTGAATGTCTAAGTGCACTTATGCCAGGACGAACGGTTCCTGCGAGATGGGCAAGCCTCACTCCATCCAATAAACATTAAACCTATCAGGGACTGTGGAGGGAAAGGGTAGGGGAGGAAGGACGGGAGGGAAAGAGAGCGTGCTGCTTCCAGACCACAAATATGAGTCAGTTCAATTCTCCTACCAGTCCCACTAATGCACCAGCAGGCAGAAGGAGGAGGAGGCCTAACTCAATGTTTTATGACTACAGAAATGCACTCTGACTAAGGCAGCGCTCACATATGCTCTAAACTGCTGCATCATGCTACCAGGAGCATTTCGCTGATAAAACACTGAACAAATTTCCATATTCATCAGGCTGACGACTTGCATAACCTTAAGTCCTCATTTATTAGGAGCTGATTAAAGCTCAGGTGCTTCTAAATGTGAAGGTATTTAAAAAAATATCTAGTTTTGTTATCCTCTCTTGGCCCTGTTACTTCCGTTGCTTCCAGACAGACCAACATAAATTATAAAGGTTGTTATTTGGGGCTGCACAGTAGAGGGTGAGCATGGTGGAACTTGTGTGGTATGACTAGAAAAACTGAGGTATTTTCACTGGTTACCTTACTTGTTTTTATTAACTTTATGAGTACCTGGTCAGCTATTTGACAATAAAAGGTTCAGTACTACATGGTGAAGCACAGAAAGCAATAGAGGTCACAGCGGAGTCGTATAAACAGAGTATAAACTGAATCTTTGTGGAAGTAAGGTGATGACATACGTTGGTGAGGACACCGTCGCCCTTCTCACTAACACAGCCCTGGAGACTGAAGGTCAGGTCATGGCAGCTGACCACGATTCGACGGCCAAAACGCTCCTCGAATGGCTTCACGTCTGGCTCGATGCCTGAGAAGTCCAGCCTCTGGATATCAGATGAGAAGGGAGGGAAGAGGGAGGCAGGAGGCATGAAGGCAGGAGATTAAAAACAACAAAAGAGGAAGATTGATCCAGTGGAGAAGAGAGAGGATGAGCAAGGAGATGTATGCAGAGAAAGACAGGAAGAGGACAAAGGGGAAGGAAAGAGTGTAAATGATGGAAAGGGGAGGTGAGGTCAAATAGTCTGAATCAATGGTGGAATAAATAAATCATAGAACCACGTGTTTAAAGAAGCATTTTCTTCAGCATACCTGTGTCTCAGGATCCAGAGAGAAAAGCTTTTGTCTGCCGTCATTCCTGTTCATCTTATTGAGCTGGTCTGTCTCTCTGTTGTACTGCACACACACACAAACAGTAAAAAAAAATGCGAGTGAAACAGAATGTAAAATGCAATTTTAATTGTGTGATGCCTTTTAGTTTTAAATTATTCTGCTAGGCTGATGCTTGTTTCTTTATATAACACATTTCAAAGGGATAGTTTGCGTCAGACAGCCCTTTCAGACAGGAAATCACCGTTATATAAGCTGTTATATCACTCTCTCCGAAGCCACCAGACTTCTTTGACAAAAACAGTAATTTTACCTGCAGAACATGGGAGCTGCTGGTCTACCACTGCCTCAATCTGTTAGTTTGTTTGTGTGATTGTTTGACTTTAGTACGGATTCACCAAAGTCACACAAAAACACAAACTAAGTGAATAAAGCGGTGATAGACCGGAAACTCCTGCGTTCTTCAGGTAAATTTACTGAATTCACCGATGAAGTCTGGTTGAGCAAGAGAGACAGAAATGTGGCTTATATAATAGCGGTTTCTCATCGTAAAAGGTTGCCTAACGGCAAGGTAAAGCGGTGAAATATAAATCTTTGCAAGTAAAACAACACCAAACACAGACACAGTGTAAGACAGAGAAGGAGACAATCACTCAACAGACCCAGACAGGAGGAGAAACAAGGGCATCTAATGGAGGCGAACAAATCAAGCCCTCAAGTCACGGTAAGAGCCCTAATCCGTCTCCTTCCCCACTTCTCCTCCCCCCTTGTTTCAGCTCTCGCTGTGACCAGCCCGCAGACAAACTCAAGTGATCTTTTACATGGGGAGGAAAAAAGCTGTGCTTGAGTGGCCCAGAGCAAACAGAGTGAAACAGCAGCACCAGAGCACACAGGGCTTTGTTGTCTGCGTGTAGCTCTGGCTTTATAGACATATTAAAACAGCACGGCCCCTGTGGAATAAACACTGCTGTTTCAGGCTACGAAAACTCAGCTAAGACTCAAACGCACAGAGTCCAACAAAAGAGCTTCTCCTCTATGGCTCTTCCATCATCCATCGACATCTATAAACAAAGGATTGTATTAATGTAGTCTGGTACAGAGGCTCAGACTGTTCTTGAGATGAGATATGTTGCGTATGTTGCCATAAAAGTCTTCTGTTATAAGGAGACAGCTTTTTTTCATTTCATTATTCATCTGCACTGTGTAGAAACCCTTCAAATAAATAAGAATTATATTATTAATATATAACAATATTTATGTTAATAATAATTAACATTATTTAACATGTCCTCAGGGGATGTATACAACTACCGTGTCAAATACAGAGTACAAAACAATTATACATGTGAAATGTGAAATCAATTAAAGGAATAGTCCAGATTCTTTGAACTGGGGTTGTATGAGGTACTTATGCACAGTCAGAGTATTACCTGCTGTAGATGCCCCCAGCTGGAGAAGCAACAGGAGGACCAGCATGGAAGCTAAGCAATGAACTGCAGTGGACAGGTAATTAGAACATTTTTACAGCTTTACTTTGCTGACAGACAGCCTTTTTCGACAGGAAACCACAGTTTAATAAGCCAAGTATCGCTCTTGTCAAACCAACCAAAATCAGTAACATTACATTGCAAGACACAGGAGTTGATGGTCTACCGCTGCCTCAATCTGTTAGTGTGTTTGTGCTATTGTGTGACTTGCCTGAAACTGAACAAACCTTTTAAAATGCTGACAAAATGAAAGATTGAGGCCGTGTTAGACCAGCAGCTCCTGTGTTCTGTGACCTAAAATGACTGATTTCACTTATGGAGTTTAGTTAGTTTGGAGAGAGACACATTTGGCTTGGATAACAGCAGTTTCCCAGAAGGCTGTCTGGCAGCAAGGTAAAACACTGGAAATATTCCACATACAGTGCACACTTAAACTGATAAAATACGTTCTGCTGTTGACCATGTCTACATCAGTACATTACTGGGTGCGCCAAACTATTCACTGTAGGTAATACACTGACTGGTTTAAGTACCTCATACAACCCGACTTCAAAAATCCAGACCATCCCTTTAATAACCAATTAATCCATCCTTCCTACCTTCATAAGTTCAGGGTGTAAGTTCCTCCCCAGGCTCTCCAACAGGCTCTCACCTTTACCTTGGCTGGCTGTGTCGTCATCTGATTGAACAGGACAGTGATCATGTATGAATAAAGGTAATCGGGAAACACAGAGACGCAGTCTGACAACAAATCACGCTACTGCAGATCAGGTCAAATAAACTTTGGCTCATTCAGTGTTTCTTTAATGGCTCCCTGTGTGGCTGTCTGAGCTAAACTAATATCTTACAGTCTGCTGGCCAAATTAAAAAGAGGCCGTTCACTATTCTGCTGACTCCCAGGTGATGGACTGATCAGAATCTTTCTGGATGGCCTCCCACTTGCTCATCAGCATCTTGGAGATTTGCGATGGAGCTAGGCCTATTGGGTTTCACTTGGGTATTCTGCAGAGAGTGTAGCATTAAATAAGAAAAAAATGGCCCTCAGATGCTGCCAAGACAGATGCAAACTGCATAAAACTGCTGGCGTTCTTCCACAGCTCAGGACAGGCAACAAGTTCAACAATTCAGCTTAACTGCCCCCTGAAGAAAAACACACAAGAGTGAAACTAAAGAGCGGAAAACCTAAGTAGCTTTGATTTACTCTGCACCTGCACGGCTGAACGTCTTTCAGAAGAATTTATAGCTCATGTGCAACCACATCACTTCTGTCTCTCTACTGGCAGCAACTACAGGTATTGTATTAAGCCAATTTATTGCCTATGTATCAGTGTAATATGGAAGCCATTAACATGTCATAACACAGGGCTCAAACTTAAATACAGAGGAGTTTTGGACTCTCTCCACTGCCAGGCAGAGGGATAACTGTAACCCTGGACACCACTAAAACGAGCTCAGAGATTATGTTCATACATGCTGTGATTATTATCACAACTAAATGGACTATGACTGTACAGCAACTCTTCAGTAAGACTGTAAATAACAGGTTGACTGAAAGATGATCTGCACCTGTGTGTATACCAAGTATGATTTCAGACAACGGTGCTGTAACTCACCCAGGGCGCACTCCAGTGTCTCTGCACCGTTCCTCCTGTCCTGACTGGCCTCAGTGCTGCTCTGCAGCGCCTGTTTCAGCGTCGTCACCCATTCCTCCATCTCTGCTTCGCTGTCTGCGGCCAGGAAGTGGCTGTAGCGGTCCTGCATCTTCAGCTCAAAGCCATTACGCCGCATCTTAGGGCTCTGAGGGGGGAAAGAGTTATTGCGTTTAATACACTATATCCCCAAAGCAAAACACTAACAATTTTTAATAAATTCTCAAGTGATAAAAAAAAATGGTCAAATCTTGTATAAATCAGTGTAATAAATGATATCAACCCAGATATGATAAAAGCATGGGAATGGCTGTCATATATTTCAATCATAATGTTCGAAGCCTTTTATACAATCTTCAGGTTCCCAGCTTTCTGATGATGTATCTCCCATCTGTGTGGCATAAACTGTTGACCTACTATCCTCACTAAACCTCACTAAACATTGGCGTTTGTCCTTACACTGGATCATTTTTCAGTGAAAGTAGCATAAATGCAAAGTCCTGCAGGTGCAAACCATGTTGCACATGTCAAACACACCGTACTCCACAAGCTTCCGCATTAAACCCACTAGCTGAAATGAGTCTCCTCACTCTTTTCATTCATCTTCTGAATGTGTTCATCAAACTGAAAGCTTCCTGGCAGCCTGTCCGCTCAGTGAGGTACCAGCCTGCGCCATGAGCCAACAGCAGAGGCAGCCCCTCATAATCTGCTAGAACTGGACTTTTCTGCCCAAGTCGGAGGAATGTGGTAAATCTATCCAATCAAAGCGGCTAAAATCCCCTAGAGCGTGGCCAGACGAGGAAACACACTGACTTGCACATGGTTGAGGACTTATGCCAAGAGCAGAAAACTCACAGTAGGCACATACGGAGACAGATAGACCAAAAGTTCAATTAG
>JAJHUR010136022.1:0-14822 GCA_027495735.1 Lutjanus campechanus | reverse complement strand
GTACAGGGTACCCTTTAGCTGCAGGATCTAACACGGTCAGAAAGACGTTTTTAACATGTGATTAAGGCTGTGAAAGGGTCGCAGGTTGATTTCGGCACTAACACTACTTGGATCGGTTGAGGATAAGACCATGTTTGGATTTACCATGACTATGAAAGTAATGTGAAGACAGTCACATGTCACTGAAGCAACCAGCGACATGTAACATTATGTGCCTTAAAACTTTTAATAATGGTTTTGTTTCATACAGGACATGAACCGTGGTCTTTTGTGAAAGTCCTGTGTTTGTTTGAGTCAGCTAGTTCCCTTTACACCTACTCACAAAAACAAAAACCTCACACAAAAGACCAATAGACTAATAATGATAAATCAAAAACAAATAAAACTATTTTTCACAGTGGATTGCTGAGGATGAATTTCAGAGTCCTACAGCCTGAAGAAAGGTACAATAGACATATAATTTCTTTTTGAGGACGGTGTTGTGTTGTGTGTTGTGATCGGTAGGACTGTTTATCTTTTAAACACAGGAGGGTAAGAAGCTGTAAGATACTGTGATGTTAGTAATTAAAGGTAGAATCAGTAGGATTTGTCCAAGCTGTTTGTAAACATACCAGAAAGATACCAGGATGTGAAATACTGATGTTTTGGGTTGTTGAAACACCCAGAGCACTGCAAAATAATGAGGAAAAACAAGGAAGCAGACGGCTGCAGGGTCTCTGCACCTCTAATGCGTCATAATTGATGATTGAGAGGGATTAAGTCTATATGAGTCTATACATTGTTTTTAAGGAAAATACTGCTCATTAAACCTCCGTGTGCACGCATGCACACACTTACTTCATGCCACCTCTGCATAAGTTAGTACCCCACTTGGGCCACCCGAGTCAAAAAAGGCTGGATACGCCCCTGCACATATTTATTTTTATTTTTCCCATCATAGCCTGAGGCTTTATTTGTGTCATTAGAATTTAATAACTCTACAGAGTACATGCATTCTTTTGATCTGATGCAATTGTGCATGTAACTACTGGTTGCTGCAGGACTAAATACATTCTGTTGTAATAGAGCTGTCACCAATAATAGCCATAAGTACTCTCTATATAATACCATACAGGTACCGCGCAGGGCTATAAGTCTGGTGCCGAGGACGACGGTGAAATTGTTGTTCCCTATCGTTAAGTACTGCAGAGGCTGAACACTCCCAGGACGATCCTCGCTCCTTGTTCAATAATGCAGCTCTTAGAGAATACACGCCCATTTGTTTAGGATCATTGTTTGCTCTATATATGTTGCAGACAATTGAGCCAGCAAACCTCCTCCTAGAATTTACAGTGTTCGTTAATAGGGTTATAGGAGGGGAGCAAGAGGGAGAGAGCGCTAATAGGAAAAACAGTGAATACAGGGGGAGTTTCATCTCTTGTGTCTCCACTTGATTAGTTTAACAGCTCCTTTGATCTTTTGCTTTGATTGAAGTGTTTAAGTGGAACATGGGGGGCAATGGCAGAGCCAGGGAGCAGGCGCCGAGTAATGTGCCACCACATGCCTATGAGGCACAACACCTTAATGTCAGGGGGAAATTAAAACACTTTTCCATTACCTAGGCCCTTGAATCTTAATTCATTTGTCCACACACAATACAAAGTAGGTGACAAGGTCAGTAAATACTCATTGAATAAGACGTGAATGTTGACCTTTGAGAGCAGGCAGAAATGAGAATAATTTCAAAATATATATATATGAGAGGGAGAGTTCACATATTTGAATGAAGCCTTTGCACTGAGGGGCAGTTTCCATTGACTAAAGCCACACTCAAATTTGCACATTCGCATCAGCAAACGGCAGTGCAACTTTGAAAATTTTTTAACCTTCAGTGTCAGAAATCCTGGGACGTATTATAAATTCTGAACAGCACACTCATGTTTGCATGTGGGTGCTCTATGCCAAATGACACCTAAGAAAGAAGGGCAAAGAGAGAGACGGGAGCAGCACGTATAATGTCGGTGAGTCAAACTTTGTCTAGACTGAGGTCTGAGCACTTCCCAACCTTTTTGGCTTGTGATCCCTCAAAATAAAGTAGCCCGCCTGTGATTCATATGTCAGTGGGTTGTCACCAGGTCAACCAAATACTTATTTTCTTCCCTTTACTTCATTTAAATCATTTAAAAAGAGGTAAAATTATCCGGTATCATATATTGATTCGATTTTCTGACTCGTATTGTGATCATTTAATTTAATTCATTTAATTTATTCTCAGTGCCCATAGGTCAACATCAGTCTAAATGTACCTAAAGATTAATTTTCAACTGTTGTCCCTCAGCCTGATGTCAGCCATTAAAACAACAATTAAACAACAATTAAAATGCAATATATAAGGTTAGAGACAGAGAGGGCTAAACAGGATAAACAGGTTAGAGGTGTAAGGCAGCATCATGCAAAGAACATGTAACAAGCAGACAATTAACACTTAAGCAGTTAAAACGTGACAACATAGAATCACATCTCAGAACACATAACACGTGCAGACAGCTCAAGCGCATGATGATAATTGCCTGCTCTGAAGCCCCAACCCCCCTGACAACTGTCAAGTTTTTCTCTGTTGCACATGTGCGCACATGGGTTCTTGATTTCAGACAGAGGTAAACGAAAGCTGGCTTCTCATTTCTAGCTGGAACCATTGATTTTATGAGCTGCAGCTAACTAGCTTATTAAGCTAATGTAAGCCCTGGAGTTTGTTGAAAATTAGCCTCCCTAAAAACTTGGTATTTTGCCCAGGTGGATGTGGTTTTGCAGGACGCAGCAGTGCACGCTTCGGGGAGCTCATGGGCGTTTTAGCCCGTGCTCTGAGTGACACAGTATAGTCTAAATTTATTCATAAAGCATGGAAAATTATGCAACTGGACAGAATGATACATGCATTCAATATGAGTTAAGTTTATTTTACTTTTGTGAGCCCGTTTGGGTACTACATTTCAGAACACAGACCCCACGTCTTAGTATATTTCTGTTGTTGGACATTATTTAGTCCCTTTTAGCACTATTAGTTCAGGGATGTAGTGGGGATCATAATTACCTGTCTAAAACATAATCTGTAATCCCACAAAATAATGTAATTGGCTAATGAAATGCTCCTCAGCCTTTTAAATAATTCTGGGTTAGATTACAAGTGTAGCCAGCGAGCTAGTTAGCAAGACACACTAACTTTTAGATCTTACGTGAGGGCAGTTGTTCTCAACCCTTTCAAGTCGTGACCCCTGAGAATAATCAGGGTGGTGTTCGCCACCCTCCAATCTGCTCCTGACACTGTTCAGGGATTACTGTATAACTGGTTGATTCCAAGGCACGGTAAGTCTGCGCCACGGTTTCAATCTGTCCTCCACACGTCTGCAGCCCCCACCAGCAGCGTTTCAGAAATGTTTCAGCAGCAGATTTTGTTGATTAGGTCCTCTTTCCATGCTTTTTGTGTTTCTACCATGGAGTTAAATAGTTTCTTTTCAGTCTGTCTCTCTGATAATCAGTCTGCACGGGGTCTTTTATTTTGAAAATTGACAGGATTCTCTCTACTTTTTCTGTGTCTGGCTTCCTGCCCGCTTGATCTGTTCTGTTCTGTGCCGATTGATACACCACCCGACAAAAATAGACTCAGCGAGTATTCGAAGCGGAGAGGTGCTTCTGGGATTGTGGAATCGGAAGCACTGTGTAGAATGGCTGCGATCAGCTCCAGCTGCCGCGGCACAGCTGTAACGTGACGCAGTCGTGCCTGGTGGAATTTAGCTGTAACACATGAAAGCTACCAAACAGTGCTCGTCCCTTAATGTTGAATGCCTTTCAGGGGCTGATGTCACTGAGAGCTGCTTCTTGTCTCTCATTTCATGCTGTTTGCACCAATATTTTATTCTCCAAAACCATCTGGCGACACCCAGAAATGATCTCACAACCCTCTTGGGGGTCTCCCGACCCCCAGGTTGAGAACCACTGCTTTATGGGAGATTAAAAAACACAGTTAAATTAATTCCTTTTAACACTTTTGCTCTAGCTTTTTTTTTTGGTTTTGGAAATGCAAAATAAAAAGACACCCCCCTTCAAACTTTTTAACCGCCACCGTGGACATCACTTCGGGAATGCCGCGCTTAGTTACGGTTGCTATGATTGGACATTTGTGTTTAAGACATTCATTTAATTGGGAGGAGAGTCTCGTCTCTGCTGCAGCCTCACAGTCTGAGGTGGAGCTGATAGGGTGTATTTTTAAATCAGATTGTTGCAAAGGTTACTTTTAAATCAGCCAACTATCAAAGCAAATATCGTCACAATTAAACTGCAAAATTATTCGCACACACTTCATGCATATATATTAAATAGAAACAAACACACCACTGTCTGCATGTATGTGCACTGTCGAATCTAGTTAAACCGTTACGTATTTGTCTGCCTGCCAGCCATCAGCCATCAGCTCTTGAAATCCTGACACAGTCTGGAGCTTTAGGAGTCATAAGCTTGAGGTATCTTCGAGACACACTTCACAACACAAACAATTTGGTACCTGTAATGTTATGTCAATACCCCTGGACACAAGACAGATGTTGTTATTATTTTGTCATTTCAACATTTCGCAGCAGTTGGAGAACCTCAGAGATCCTGCTGCCCTGCACCAGAATGTCAACTAATGACCGGACAGTCGGAAAAGAGCAGCAAATTTGTTACCACTGACAGAAAGCAGTGATGGATTCAAGAGCTGCTGAACATCCACAACACAACAGGCTGCAGACGCTCTTAAAGGTCTAGTGACACAGTCGGTGCACAAGGTGGTATTGCAGATATGAATACATGACCAGTGCAGGGAAATAATAACAAAATGAAATCATAAATGAGTTCAGACATTAAGAAATCAAAATCATTATTATAAAAAAGACATTTTCATTGCTCTCTATAACAGAGATAGTTCCTCAGTAGACACAGTACTGCTGTGACTGTGGAGCTGCTTTGGCATTTTAAATTGATCTGCTACCACTTAATGATTTTTTAAGAAAATGTTTTGAGAAATGTCTGTTATTATTATCTGTGTTGTGTAATTGTATTATCATTGCTTTGCTGTTTGGATAGACTAACTGTCCAGTTATATAACCGAGTATTTCCACTTATCACATAATAATCAGGTCTCAACAATAAGGATTGCCTGCTTGCCTGGAGCAAGTAAAATGTCATGTCAGACAAGTGGTAAAAAAAAGAATTAAACAATTAAACGATTTTGATAATTAATCGTTTACATAATTTTTTATGCAAAATGGCAGAAAATTCCATTTTCATCCTTTCAAATGTGGAATTTTCCACACTTATCATCATATTAAACTGAATATCTTTGAGTTTTAGACAAAGTGAGACATCTGAAGACATCACCCCGGACGTTTCAGCCCTAGATTAAACATGACGATTAACTTTAAACTGTGTCGTTATTTAATAATTGTTATTTAATGTTTAATTTTATAATGATTCTGAGCAAGTGGATTTCACTTACCTAACTGGGCAAGTTAAAAAACATTTAATAATGTTATGTTTATTTTTTAATTTATGAATATTTATCGGCAGAATATGGAAGAAATATAATATTCATAACTATGTTTTCATCATATGTTTTCATTACCTTACAATAAGTCCTTTATATCCACAGAGGGCACAGGTCCTAATCACAAGTCCACCATTGTACCGCCATGTTTCTACAGTGGCCTCAAACAGACAAACCAAATCAAATATCACAACATTTTTGACCAAATACCTCGATATCAATATTTATTGATGTTGTGATAATATAGTGGTGATGACTGTTGGTGCTTTCACAAAATATTAAGAAGACTTTTGACAAATAATCAGTAGTAATGTGGATATAATGAGTAAGTTTGTAAAGGCAATTAATAAAACAGCTTGAACAGTTTGGTGAGTTTGGAAATAACATCATTTTATTGTGATGCAGCCTTTAAAACCAGGCAGACAACTCTTACGCCACGTCACAATATACCGAAAAGATGATATCTAATCTCCTAACAATAATAATCGATATTTCCCAGCCTTAGCTTGAGATGCAGCCTTCTGTGTTTTGGGTGATTTCCGTGTCCACCGTACTTTTGTCTACATGCTTCGAAGGGAAGAGTGAGACGAGGTGGTAACAATCTGCAAGGTTGGGGACAGATTCCAGGTGGGGACAGATGGAACGTCTCCACCCCAGCTTCTAACAAACATGAGGATGTCCGTCCTAATGAACTATTTCAAAATAAATAATGTATTTGAAAATACATATTTAATAACCGACACATAAACACAACACTTTTTGAAGGGTTTGTTTCGTCACTTTCCTGTCGTGGGGTGAAAACGAGCGCCGTAGTGCCGGGCCAGTCAATACATGTCGTGTACGTCTGTGGCAAACACTTCATCACGGGTCAGTTGATGTTACTGAGTAAATGTGCCTGTAGACCAAAGTTCGTGTAATAAGCACAAACTGAAATCAAACTCCAGACGGCGGCTCTGTTCTGCTCTTTGCTCAAGCAATTATGTTTTATAATAGACCCACAGGTGAAGCCCTCACTCTTTCATTCTGAGCAGCAGACAATAGACCCACACTTGTATAATTTTCTCCCAAAAGATGTTTAACAGGAGTGAGACAACTCATCGCCCACCATCTAAACGGCCACAGGATCAGAATGCATCTGTAATAACAGTGTTTTATGGCAGGTGTTCCCTTCAAATCCTTTTCTCGAATAAATGTCAAACAAGGAGCAAAAAATAAACTGGGATGTGACAGGATTTTAACACTTTCCATATCTTGCTTTCATTTCAATAAACAATCCATTTTGCAGCGGCAAAACAAATTTGTCTCCACACGATGATGTGTCGTGACTGCCGTGGTGATATTCAAACACAACTGATCGTGGAAATTTTGCATTTCAATTTGACGTTTTTCATTAATGTGAATTCTTGAGCACATTTATATGTAAAAAAAAAAAAAAACAGCTTTGTAAATTACCAAAAGAAAAGAAAACAAAACATCTAATTTTATTGTAATTGTACCACAATGGAACAATTAGAGGCTCACTAGATGGTGTTCTGATGCCCAGAAATTGAGACTGGCAGCTTTAACACCCCTTAAACACTAGATTTGGAAGGCATGTTTTTCTACTTTGGCATCAGATGGTCCCAACTATGGGCGCCTAGTTATGGCTAAAATTGAAGCTACAAGATTTGTGCCGAACTTCCTTTAAAAAAATGACATGTTAACAATTCCTCACGTGTCCGGAGAAACACATAACTCTAGAAATATAAGATAAAAGGCTTCTTAAAATATAAAACGCAGTCTTCTTGTCAATTCAGCATTAATATAATTCATAAAGATAAACTGTATTTCTGCACAAACTTAAAGGTGTCCAAGCTGTTTGTAAACGCACCAGAAGATGCCAAGACGTCACATATTGACGTTCAGGGTTGGTCAAAAGTGTCCTGAACACAGCAAGATAATGAGAAATATATGTTCAGAGGACAGGGGCTCTGCAGGTACAGCAGCCAGCACCACACACTTCTGGTGGGTTATAAGTGATGACTGAAAGGGATTGTTTTTATGTGAATCTTATACTTTATTTTTTTTAGAAAAATGTTGCATATCATAGCTTTAACATTTTGGATTTTGTTACCTCAACTCGTGACCAGCCTCTGGTGGTTAGCTGCACTATTTCAGTGGGATAAAACAGAGGGAATGAGATGCAGTCTGATTCAAAAATTGATTAATTAATTAAAAATTAATTATTTCTCACTTACAAAAGGTGCTGGTAACACAAGTCATAACACTGTTAATTCATCATCTACCAGGTGTGTGAAGGTATTTGAGTTTTCCCTGGCTGTAACCGAAGTAACTACCTGATGTGTTGATTCCCATGTGGTGCTGGAGAGAACTCACCTACCTCTGAAAATATTAAGTGAGAAATCTGTTATATATCTGCAATAAATCATAAAATGATCAGAATGCGTCATTAGAGATCAAGGAAACATGTTGAGTTGAAATACTTGTTGAATGCTGCAGTATAACCACGCAAAATTTCTGACCGTTAAAGTTTTCCTGGTTCACGTTAAGTTCACCGCATCAGTAAGTGTCTGTATATGAGTTGTAAGAAATCATTAATAATCTTTTAGAAGGAGCAGATGGAGACGGACGGTTAAATTGGGCAAAATGTGACTGGAGTCTGGCAGATGGTGAGACAGGCGGACATTGGACTCAAACTCCAGAGTGTGTATTTTCAGAGCAGTGGGTTTTTGTTTCCAGGATAATGGGCTTAACTTTACATTAACAGACAACTAAAAGCTATAAACAGCTGATCAACCTACAGTTTAGGACTCGCTTGTATTGTTTTAAACTTGCGCATGTCCTGCACTCCTGCCTGAGCTTCCTCAAGTCTGAGGAGGAGCGGGCAGGGGGAAACAACTCGTTTCAACCATAGATTATATATTGTATATATTTGAATCTATTTAATATACAGTTTATGGCTCCAACTCGCTATTTGGACTGCTGTACTCATTTTTGAACGTGCAATTGCTCCTTTAAGCATGTTGGATTTGATCATAATCATGATTTTGACCCAAACTAGCTCAAATATTTAAATATGGCAAAGTTCAAATAAAAAAAGTCGGGATGCATGAGCACACATTTGCTCCTCCATGTCTAATAGTGGGGGAGCAGTTCGGGCGTCAGCCATAGTGACCTCCATGTGTCCTGATATATCGTGTCACCTTGAAATAAAATACAATATAATGTAAAACTTTCTGAGTACCCTTGACCCCATGAAGCAGAGGAGGTGTCAAACTCCGACTTTTGTGATTTTCTACAATAGTCGACGCCGCGCTGCCTCTTGTTGGGCTTGTTGTCTGCGTTAGCACAAGCTTAAATCAGGAGAGATTATCCACTGATTCTTGTTAGAACTCCAATCACTCCAATTACATTTGCTCCAAAGTGACTTTTCCCAGTCATCCGGCCAGGGATTTCTTTAGCCATCAATTAGAAACGTCGCTTCTAATCTGAGCCGGCTTCCCAGACACTGGTCATTTCCCATTAGAGTCATTTTCCCCAGGATCCCGTGGAGCGATAGACATCTCCGCGGCTCAATAGAGGAGACGTGGAGGAGACCATAATTAAAGAGGTGGCATTTACTCTCAGTCAGGCCCTCTCAGAGATCTGAATCTGCAATTACCTTCCAGAAAATAGCATTGTCAGGACAGGACCCACGTTAATAATGGCCCCCATCTCTGGGGCAGGGCACAGAATGCAATCATTTCCACTGAAGCTGCACTTTGATTGTTTATCGCTTTACCCAGGGTTATCAGCCACTCTACTGTAGCGAATGTACACAGAAGGAAATAATCCTGTGGGCCACTAGCTCGCTCATTCAAGTATTTTGCTGAGTGGCGACTGCGCCCATAAAGGGTAACTTTAACACCCCACTCATAAAGGTTGTAATATCATGGATAGGATTCACCAACCAGCCGTCACTAAGTCTCACTATCTATATACTCGTATCGCTGTCTCTTTCTCTCTCAGCCTATCTCTCACACACACTTTCTATCTCATACTGCAAGTGCACAGACTCCCCTAAGCCTCCAGCAACCCGTGCCTGACTTTCCAGATACTTTATCAAGTGCATAAGGACCATTTGCACAGAAGGCAATTAAAAGCTTTAGTGGTTCCTGCAGGCAGAGGGGTAGTTTGGGGGGCCCCAGTCGACACATGAGCCAGCACCTTATTGGAGAGGGCTGGCTTTGTGCAGCAAAATGGCTTCAGTAATTTATACCAAATAGACTGCAGGTAGGGTATGAGAGCCAAGAGGAACGCATCTGCATTAATCAATATGAAATTATCCTGGACGTAATTTGTGGAGGGCAGCCATGCACCTGCCTAGAAATGTGATTGGGGGAAGCCTGCAGATAAATAAGTGACTAAACACTGCGAAAAAACCTGGTGGCTAAAACAAGAGCAGAGATGGAAAATCAGATCCAACTGTCTGTCAGATCGGTTGATGAAAGAGAACTGATTGCAAAATCTAAATCTAAAAATAATTATTTATGAAACACACAAAAATTCTTCCAGAGATTATTTAAATTAAAAGTATTTAAAATATGTATTTAATTACTTTTTAGTATTTTGTAATTTGTAGTTTGCTGGGCAGAAAAAAAATAAGATTTAATTTGTAACAAAATACATTTAGAGTTTCTATTGGTGCATTTGGAATTCTTGAAATACATTGATGAATGTTGCATTTTGTTCTCAAATAAGACACATTTTAATCCACAGTCGGGCAAAATGTATTAATGTCATAAGGCAGACGTGTCCTGATCAGATTCTACAGACTTAAAACAATATCTTTGTTTGGTACAGAAAAAATGGAAAAAGGAAAAAACCCACAAATTTTAACATGTTTCTCATCGCCTCTAATATCGCTAATCATATCACAATTGTAATATCAGTCAAAATAATTGCAGTCGCTCACTGTGAACTGCTGTTTTTAATTTGTGCTCCTCGCGACCAGTAGCTTGAGGAAAGCAGCTGCAGTATAATCACAATAAGATCAGATTTTGCACTAAAATACAACAGAAGAAAAGAACGTTAGTGAGTGAACACGCGTGTGTCTTCTTGATCATGTGTCTTGGTTGGCGTGATGACATTGAAACATAATGAAATTATGCATTTTAATTTAATGTTTTTGTTTTTGTTTTGTTTATTTCTGTGAATTCTTGAGCACATTTGGATATAAAAAATAACTATATTTTTAATTACCAAGATTTAAAAATTTCGTCACTTCCTGTTAACTGCTTCCTTCCTTCGGGGCTGAGTGGTTAGGAATGGCTGGTTTAGGTTTTAGGTTTAGGAAAGGATCATGGTTTAAATTAAAGTAAGTATGTTGCATAACATCTAATTAACTTTAAAACTTTAAATAAGTCATCTTTTAACTGTTGCTTTCACGCGGGACACAAACCCTGGTTTCCTGGTTAAAAGTCCAGTATTTGACTCATCCCTCCCTGCACAGGGTTTCTCGCTGTTTAAACAGCTCCCGTCATAATTGTCCCTAAATAAACATTGGTTTTGTTATATACATATATAATTATTATAGCCACTAGAGGTTGCTGCCTAACAATAAACATAAAGAAACTGCTTGCACAGAAGACCTGTACGACTGTTTTTCTGATGAGGATCTAAACAGATTATTGCGGCTCTGCCATGTCGCCACTTTTCCCCAGTGGTCACTGTGGTACTGCAGCAAAAAAGTCCCCACCAGCCTACAAAACTTTTTCCTCCATAAACCCGAACCGGCATCATGAAAGAGACTGTTGTCAGGACACTTCGAACTATAAACAAGGTCAGTTTTAGATCCATAGAGTTTTTATATTTCTATATGTAAAGGCATTAATATGTAAAGTCTATGGTCTGAGCGGGAACCCACAGGTGGGGGTGAGGAGGGCGACATTACTGCAGATATTCAGCGGGCCGTATAACCAGGAAGTAAACCCAGAAGCTAGAAAACTTCTTCGGCTTATGCAACAGCCAAGCAACTCTCATTGGACTGAACAGGCGCCAAATTTACATTCACCATCTATACTTCATTATAATACATCTATAGTAAGGACGGAAATTATTAATTGCTAAAATGTGATAATATCAGTTTGTATAGAATTTATTTTTATATTTTCAAATTGCAAATGACTTTAACTCCACACGTGTGTTTGTATTTTATTTAAATACGTTTTATAAGGAAGTGTTTGTAATTTGTAATCTGTAACAAGATACTTTTTGATGTATTTGTGCCCGTTTCTTCACTCGACAAACAACAACAACAGCAACACTATGGATGCAAAACTCTCATTTGACTAAATGTGACTTTTAGCCGTGCATCTCCAAACAAATGCAAATGCAGTGGGGACTGATTGTCAAGGGCTGAAAGGAAATAAATCTATTAGCATGGTAAATTTGGGTGCCAGAGATAAGCACGTCCTTAAAATGACCATATGCAAAGGTAGCGATAGTGAGGATGTCCAGCGGATTATCGCCTTTGCATATCTGCTAATCAATCCACTTGCAGCGTTCATGTATAAAGGCCAAGATCATCGTGTCATGATTTTGAATCAGTCTTATGTTTATGTGGATTTTAATTTAAGTGTCTAAATAAGTGTTTGTTTGCATCAGCCTGCAGTTT
This sequence comes from Lutjanus campechanus, assembly GCA_027495735.1. NCBI lineage: Eukaryota > Metazoa > Chordata > Actinopteri > Lutjaniformes > Lutjanidae > Lutjanus > Lutjanus campechanus. Next base: position 2,610 of record JAJHUR010136022.1, on the reverse strand, counting down.
TCTTCGTCCTAAACACACTTCTTCTTTCTCCTCGTACACTCCTTCACCGCATGTTCCCAATGTCGTGCGTGTCAGTAAATAGAGGAGAAGCCGAGGACATTGTCGAGATGGTCTGGCCCTTCTTTGGCAGCTGGTGACCTTCCTGGTCTATATGCTCCATGACTCTCTCCAGTCTCTTTTTTCAGGTTTCAGACAGCCCGGCTCTCTTTATCACTCCCCTGGATCAGCAATTGCTCACCGACAGTCTCTCAGTAATGCATCCATTCTGGGTATCTCTTTGGAGCACGGCGATGTGCTTTGCAAATGAAATATACAAGGAGTGAATACAAGGAAAAAGAGTGGAGTGGAGGGAGTTCAGAGCATTTCAAGTACCGACCTGAAGAGGAATATGTTTAGCTTTAAAATATTAAAGAAATATTTAAAATGGTACTTCACCTTCATTAGATCATTTTAAGTAGAGCGCAACAGGAAAATATAAAGTAAGAGAGATGGCTCAAATCAAGAATATCAGGTTTACATCCCGCTGAGCAAAGATAGATCCAAAACGTCTTGTCGTACATTGAAAAAACATCTGAGGAGCCATAATTAAAGTTTTTATGACGTATTTTTCTGAACGTGACATCCACAGGAGGGTTAGCCCTAATTTATCACATATAACACTCTTTATCCAGTAAGAATAAATATCTTGTCAATAAATTACACATATTTACATGTTAAATCACAAATAAAAAAATATTTCATTAATCTCATGTCGATTTTCTGCACGTGTCTTGCATGCTCACAGATGTCCAAAAATCTACCACGTTGGTGTAGTTTGTTTATAGCCTGTGTTAGTGTTTTACTTCTGGCTATTGCATTTACGCTTCAAAAATCATGAAAAGTGGTGTTCATTTGTGAAAATTATCTTGCTGAGCAAAACCTGTAAGTGCCATAACCTTTTGTTTTCTGCACCAATCTAAAATCCAGTTAAAAAAAAATCTTGTCAAGGGAACCAAAGCGATGCTAACTTCTAGGCTGGCCTCAAGATGCAACATGCAAGAATGCGAATCAATTTATTAATCACTTTGTATTACCAATTCTAACTAAGTTTTCTGCTGGGAAAATCCAAGGTGGTGATATTTATGCACACTCCAGATGGCCTTGCCTCTCCTCCGCTGCCTTATAGCTCCAACAGCGTATAACTTATTTTATTTAATGTTAGCTTGCTTACTAATGCGGACATATTGCTAGCTAGCTTAACTAGCAAACTAATGCCATATCATGTCATATCAGCTAATGTTGCAGAGCATTCAATGCCATGCAGCACTGCTAGGTTAAACATAGCAAGCCAGCTAATTTGAGCTATCTTGCTTGCTAACATTATTGCTATATGGGCTAAAATCTGAGTGGATATGTTGGCTAGCTTACCCGTCACCTAACCAGCTAACATGATTCATGATGGCTACAAAGCAAAGGTGTTTAACTAACAGTTGTTTTCTATTAGCCAAGAGTGATGCAAGGCCGGGGCAGTAGTTAAGTGAGACATACACTAAGCTAAGGTTAGCTAGCTAGTGTAACTTAGCTAGGTAGCATGGATCTTGCGTTGGTTGCTTTGTAATGTTAGCTAGTTCGTAACATGGAGCCAATGGTCTAAATAGAATATGGGGACTTTACAGATAACAATGTTATTATCAATGTATTGTGATTTATTTTCCAGCATTCAGTCGTATTAATGTCCTTTCACTGATTTGGCCGATGCCCAAGATGATCCTCACTCACACCAGGATGCAACAGGATGCTGACTTCAGTTCACTGGTGTCATTAATGACAAAGACTTTTTTTGAAAATTCAACATATTACCTTTACTTTTGCTGTGACTCAAAAGAGGTTCGCCAATTATGCAGAGTGAAAAACATTTAGAGCCCTTCCTGTGATGCACGGTTCATATGAATAGTACCACAGGCTTAATTGGTTGAATTCCTCTCTTGGCAGACAAGGAACTGTACCCTCAGGCATAGATAAAAAGACTTCTAAACTCTCTTTTGTGGAGCGAGGAGATGAAAGGGCAGAGAAGACAGGAGCTTGTCAGGAAGAAGCCAGTCCCAGCAGCCAGTTAGCGTGCAGGTGTAGCGGACCAGAAGAACGACAGGTTATCATCAGCTCCCTGCTTGAGAAATGAGACGCCTCATCATCAAGTCATGATGTCTTATTTCTCCCTCTACTGCTGCATCCAATCATCCTCACTTCTGACATGACAGACGGCGTGTTGTTTACAAATATGAGACGCAGCGCCGACTGTACAGCGGTGCAACGCTCAAATTAAACATCCCCACTCTGCCGCCGTTACTGCAGCTCAAAATATTTGAATTTCTAAAGCCGCTTCTTGACTTGACATGAAAATTTGTGGCCTTTTTTCATACCTAGTTTTTATTCCAAAAACGATTAATTGAAATGTAAATGCTAAATCTATATTTCAGAGGAAAAGGAACATTAATAACTTTGGTTGGATTTTGAAATAGCAGCACACGTAATGCATAAAAGAAATAATTATGTTAGATGATGTTTCAGATGATTAAAACAATATTTCTTTTTCTATTTGTGCTCAAATGAAACACACCAAAAAAGAATAAC
>JAJHUR010136021.1:0-20363 GCA_027495735.1 Lutjanus campechanus | reverse complement strand
AAGTCTTATGTTGTGTCTCGTCTTTCTCACAACTCTGTATAATGTCAAAACATTGTATAATGTCATGCCACCAAGAGGGATGGATTTGAACATGCACATTTACACGTATGTCCGTTCCTTTGTGTCTTCACTCTTTCCTTTTAACGACTGAGTGAAAATGATTTGGAGCAAGTTTTCATATTTGTTATATTGATGCTTATGTGCTTTTAGAGCACATTCAAAGCTCATGAAACCCATTCAAAGGCCTTATTGTTGCTTAGACTTTCTAATTCTTAATCGTTTAACAAATACAAAATGTTTTTTTCTTTAAATGCACAGAATGCTAGTTTGGTCTTTCTCACATTAAAGCAACAGCAAATTGCGTAGTTTGTGGACATTGTGACATTGCATGGCATCATGGGAGTTGTCTTCATTGTTAAACAAATATGAAAATCTATTTGAAGTGGCTGAGGCAGACATCATGTTCATGAGCGACGTATTAATATTAAAGTTTAATTAGCATTACGTTTAGTCACGTTTGCACAAGTTATAGCAGCTGGGGGCTCGTAGGAAATGCACCTTTACCTTGAATAAATTTCAGATTTTTTGTGTTTGCTAATTGTTGGAAACATTTGGGATAATGTAAGTCCACAACTCAACAAAATATATTACATATGTCTAGCACTTTTAGACATTTTAATGTGGAAATGTTAGATATTATAAGATTATTAGAATTTTAAGATTATTATTAGAATGCAAATTTATAGACAATTCTCGGCCGTAAACATCTTCATTAAATTTCTACACTGCTTTGCTTTGACCCTTAAATGCTCACTTTCCCTCAATGATGAATCCTTTCAAATGTCTTCATTCATTGAGACAACGCGGCAGGATTTCCTTGTTCTCTTATTTTAGATGTCCATAGTATGTGTTTGGACTAAAAACGAACGTGCAGGCCAGCAGAGTTGACACAACACACAAATGATAAATCCGGGAAAACATGAATTCCAGACTAACAACAGAGAGTTGGGTAACATTTGAGTGTGATGTGCTCTGCACACACGGACATCAGCCTACAACAGGTCTTGCAGCTAAAGCTTATTGTTAATGATTATGACATTGCGGGGTAATAACAACATACTAATTGTACATAAATTCTTTGTAATGTCAAACATAAAACAGAGACATTTTTTAGAGTTCTTGAGTGCAAGATCACAGCTGGATGAAAATGACATGCATGACTCACTTTCCTTGCAGTCAACATACATATGTTGGTGGAAACTTATTGAATGGTTCATACAGACATAACATCCATAATTTATGATCCCTAAGGAAAATACTTGTTTACAACTGTACTACTTCTTCATAATACCAGAATGTTTGACTTCAATGAAATACTAGTATGAATAAACAATTCTCTATACCTGTTTTGACACCACGGCAAAAAGAGAAAAAGGTTAAGTAAGTAAAATGGATGGTTTTTGCTTCAAGACAAATTTCAGGCTGGACAATTAAGACTTGAGTCAAGACAATTTTATTTGTATAGCAGAAGAATCATAACAGAAATGATCTCAGGGCACTTTTTATATAGAGCCAATCTAGACCTGAATTTATAACATTATTTACAGAGGCTCAATACTTCCCACCAATGCGGAAAACATATAAAAGTATTGATACTTTTGACAACCTTACTATTTCTACCTTTTATGAGACTTAACAGCTACGTTTTCACCTTTTTAAATTTTTTATTTCTATTTCATGGTTACTTCCATTTAAAACAGGACTGTCACAATATCTTATTTTCACTACACCATTATCATGGCCAAAAGAATTCATGATAACAATATTGTGATATCTATAGAACATTTTTAAAAGATAATAATAATGCTATCAGTCAAATTCATCTTTAACTTTGTTCACTGTATATTTAGTCTCTCTTTTTGGAAAATATATTACATTTAAAACACAAATGTAGAGAGATGTAGAGAAAGTGGACAGTGAAAAGGTGTGTGGAGGGGCAATGGGGGAGGTGGACAAATTGATAATGGAAAGAAACAGAAATGACTTAAGAGAATACAGTATGTTTAAGAGATGCTGAATTATTTATTATTAAGATGATATCAATATTTATTTTTTTTAAATATCACTGTGATCGTCATTACCCATGTATTGCGACAGCACTAATTTAAAACTAAATAAAAGGTGGCAAAAATGGCTAAAACAATAGTAACTTCATTCACTAGGCGTTTATATCTCACAGTCCCCCTTTTCTATGTGCAGTGACACCTTGGTTTCAACAATCTACTGTGTCAGTATAAAGAAACTCTAGAAGCTTGTGAGACGGTGTGAACTGAGGAGATCTCTGCATGTCTCTGTTTTCACAATTGAGAGACTGCTCTGTCTCATACACTTGCAAAATACTTCTTTCATGTTTGCTTTGCATCAGTTTGGACTCTTGAGGATTCAGCAGAGGTTTTTCACAGTGTCTTGCATTGTTCTTCCTCCCAATTCATACATGTAGACATCAAAATCACAGACTTCTCCTTCTCTTGTGGTAACAGCATTAAGGAAAACAAGAGGTTAATCTGATTAATGATGAATTACTCTGTGTTACTTAAGACAGCATTCTGTTTGTGCTACTCTTTCACAGTGAACTATCCCAGAGGTCTGTGAATAACCTTAGCCTTTTGAGGAAAAGACCATCCGTCTGCCTGCATTTTCAGCTGTACATTTTTGTTGCAAGTGAAAGAAAAACACTTCTGTGTGGTCCACATTGCTGCATAAGATATAGAATCATTCTACATAACAGCAAAAAGAAGACAGAAAAACTTTGTGACATGCCAGAAGTAACTCAGACACATCTGCGTGTGGGATATGCAGTTATCTTTCTTCAACAATAAGTGATCTGGATGAGTTCCTGGTGATGCATTAGGAGCGACTCACCCTTTCTCTCCCGTGCCCATGTTTGTGTGCCATAGCTGCCAGTCAGTCACTGCCTGCTGGTGTCTCCAGTTTTCCAGCCTACTTCCCTGTGCCTGTGTGTCCTCTGTGTGATGGTACTAGGTGTCCCTGATGCTATTATCCCAGAACACTCCCAGGCAGAGCCGGGGGGAGGTTCCCACCTATTATCGTAATTTCTAATGGCCAACCTGGAGAGAGAGAGAGGCCTTGAGAGAAAGGGGAGGTTGATTCTCTCTCTCTGTCTCTTTCACTCTCTGGTTCTGCCCTTGACAACCAGCTGCTAAAGTCAGTAGGTTGTGTTTTATGCTTGATTTTTTAAGTGCTGAGAGAGCAAATGCAGGAACAAGTTGGCAGATTCAGATACATGCATGCACAAACAAGAAACAGAGCAAAAAAATCACACATACACACACACACACACACACACAGATAAAAAGCACATTTGCTGCAGCTTTTACTTTCAGGCCCCTGATTTGGACTACTAGCCTAAATAAAAGGGGATTGACAGGAGGAATTAAACCCTGTTTCCATTAGCCTTCTGCTGCATCAATAAGCGGCCCATCCAGTCCCATCCTACAGCTAAAAATACCCTTTCTCTCTTAGATAGCAGGCCAGGTCACAGACTTAAGCTGTGGTGTGACTGTCAGTCGGCAGTGGAAAGGGTTCAATGGTGGCCTGGCATAAGGCGACATTAACTACTTAGCCAGACACCACTCGTGCTCTGCAACGCCATCTAACTGAGAAGACTCACAGTTTAATCCACAAAGATCTTTGCATTCTGACTACTCACAGTGGTCACATTCAACAAGTCACAGACAGAAACTCTCAAGTATTTTTCTAATATCTAATTGAGATTCAATTGGTGTACAGACAAAAAAATCAGTGTACTGTACTTCCTTTGGTGCATGGCGCCTGTTTAGATCAACGCATGCATGACGGATTACACAGTGTTGTGAAAAAAACATAGTGTGCTAATCCTTCCTCCAGAACTATGTGACCTTTAACAGAAACTAGGCTGTAACTTGTACTTATCACCATATACCTTAATCGTCACTGAATATGAATATTTAGGCAACCCACAAGTATATTTCATAAACAAAAACAAGGGAATGCAACACTACCATCTACAATATCAACATCATTTTGTTTCCAAAATTGTAAAATGAGAAGGCAAATATTAAGAAAGCCAGAATGCATGGTGCACATAGTGTAGTTAAACCTGAGAGATCCTTTTAAAAAACAAAGGCATGACTGAGAACAGCTGGGAAATGATGAAACAAGTCAGTATGGATGTGTTATATTTCTCAGCTTATGGTGACTTTTCCCTCAATGTTAATATTGGTCGCACTGTGGTACAAACACAGTACTTCACTTGTGTGAACTTTGGCAGACTGAGCAACAGTAGAAAACAGTAGAAATAAACTGCTGTCAGTGTTATTTTTTAATAAGCATGGGCTTAAAGCCCAACAGTGTCATTTATTAGTTGATTATAACATCTTTTAAAGTGAGTCTGTTCTCATTAAAGCTGGGGTAGGCAGTTTAATTTTTAGTGACACTGGGCAAGAGTTCTATAATAGCCGCTAAGCATAATATAATTCAAGTGGTCTCAGATAAAACTAGACTTCTGCTCCTCCTCTTGGCTCTGTTTTCAAATTTTAGAAAAACTAGCCTGTGATGGGAGACTTTGACCAATTACAGGTCTGTAAGATAATTGATTGCCTCCTTTTTCTAAAACGGTAGTCGTAGTATGTGGTGTCAGACTCACTTCTCCACCACTTCCTCCATCATCTCTCAGACCAGCCCTAATTTCACCACCTGGGAATGAGACTCAACAACCAGCCATCGTCAAGACACCAATCCAAAGCACTGATAATCTGATGACCTGGACGACCTAGCAACTATCTTTCTCCAAAATTGCTTACTGCACCTTTAAGTTTGTGTAGAAAAATACGACAGTCCTGGAAACTGGAACAGTCTATGCTTTCAGCCTGTTCATTTCCAGGTCCGATCCTACCACTAGAAGTCACCAAAGTCACACATTTTCAAAACCTACATATTATAGGGGCTTTAAGTTTGCATTTTTAATCTGAATCTCTGTGTCTCGGTTAGTTTATGATTCTATCGAAGAGGTCTGAGGCTGCAGTGAGTAGAGATTTTTACATAATTAACTTTACTGCGTTGTATGTTTCAACACCATCATTTTAACTTGCCGGGGGGTAAGACAATCTGCATTTGACCTTCATGAAACTCTGCCATAATGCTGGCAGACAAACAAGAAGAGAAGATGAAAATGAGGTACAAACTCTCTGGAGAATCTCTGTAAAACAGCCCACAGGGATGAGATAGAAATGATGATGCATGAACAAATTCACAGTGAGTGAGTCCCTTTCCCAGGGGGGCGTATTGTGTAACTGCTGGATGGATTCAGAGAGAGGAGGCAGTGTAGTGGTGTTCTTTGACTCATCCACCCACATGCTCTCACATACACACATTGATAGACACATACACACAGTCACATTCATTTCATTTCAATTTGTAGCATTGATTGTTTTTGTTCATGGCACCTTTCCGTTGATTATGTGACAATGCACCAGCCTCAGTCCAACAGACATCCGACTCAACTTTCTCATGATGCTATCTGGGATTTTAATTAGCTGTATCTGTTTTTTTCATTTGCAGTATTTGTTTAACTCATTCATTTTTTTGCCATGTAAACAGGTGGCTCAGTTTGACACGGGGCTCGCACATTTATTCATAACACACGGCTTTGTTTTCACAAGCAGAGTGAACATTCCTACCATCCAATATGTTTTCAGTCAGGCTCCCTGAGGCGACTCAGAGTCCACACATTATTGCCTCATCAGACAGGGGGTCTGAGCTAATATTGTGAAGTCTGTGAGCCCCGCTGCTGGGAAAAAATGATGTTTTTATTATTCAGATTATTTTGTCCACCTCTTCTAGACATATTTATTCCACAGATCTTAACTTTGGTTCAATCAAATCACAAAGGCAGCCACAGAGACGAGACATATCAGAAGTATTAACCTACAAGTAAAAGCTCACATTTTGAAGTTTTTTTGCGACCGTCAGAGATGTTCATTCAGATCTTTATTTTAAGGCTGTATTTCTTTATTGGTTAGTTTGTTTAACATGGATAATGCATATAGGGCTGCAACTATCTTTTATTTTCATTATTGATTAATCTGCCTATTACTTCCACATTTAATTGATTGATCAGTTAGACTATAAAATCCCCAAAAGTGTGAAAATTCTTCATGACAATTTCCCAGAGGCCAAAGTGAAATTTTTTAATTGCTTCTTTTGTCCAAGCAACAGTTCTAAAAACAAAGACTGTTCATTAACCATGATAAATGACAAAGAAAAGCAGCAAATTTTACATTTAAGAAGCTGAAACCAGCAAATGACTGGAAAAATGACTGAAACAATTAATCAGTTATCAAAATCAATGGGAAATAATTTTCTTTCAATCTACTAATTGATTAATTAACTAATTGTTGCAGTTTTACACACAAATTAACATTATTAAATAAGGACAAGCAAGTCAACAGATGTAAAACATGGGTATTCAACGGGTGGTCCAGGGCACTTAGGGGGTCCTCAGAGTTACTGCAGCCTGGCCACCAAATTTTTGTTTGAGCAAGAACGAGCAAGAACTCACCTCCGAAACCTTCAGCAGAAGCGCAGTAGGTGAGGCTAATGCAGCTAACATTAACTATATTACAACTGCTGCTATGGGTAAGCACAAACGAAAGAAGACCCAGAATACAAATATTTAATGCAATATATGTAGTAGGGGTCCCTCCTCCATCTCTCTATCAGCTACGAGGTCTATGGCCTGAAAATCTTTGAAAACCCTTGATGTAAAGTATACATGGAGGTCTATCTGACAATAATCTACACAGCTCCTTAGAAAATATTCAGTTAACTGTCATTAGTCATCAGTGGTGCTGGCGTGCTTGTGATTAACAGTCTTCCTCTGCCACTGCAGTTTTCCTGTGCGGGGTACATATCATCGTGACTTCTGATTCTGCAATGCTTGTGACTGGTCTATCCACAAACACAGACAACCTCTATTACGCCTATAACTTAAAACAAATAGTGACAATTAGTCATGTGGACACCAAGACTTTAAAGGCAACATCAGCCAATATAAAACACATAATATAAGAGGTGTGGTGAAATAACAGTCATGCATGTGAGACTGTAAAGTTACATGAAGTTCAGCAGTCGGTGTCACAATAGCAGTCTCGTCTGTCACAAGCACTGTATAATTATTTAATATGTCATGTAGAAGCTAGTCTCACTTGGCTTGACCTATCTCCACACCTCTGTGTCCTGAACGATGCTGAATCTGTGAGGCAAGTTTCAAGATAACAATACATTTCGTACAGCCACCTCATGAATATCTGTAAGTAAAAACACATCTGGAATATATTACAAATTAATAAAAATGAGGATATCAAGATATCTGCTGACATACATGGCAGTATACTTACCAATATTTTTATATATCAGGCCATAATATTGACACACACGGCTGGATCAGACTCTATAGCTCTTAAAATCATGGCAACATGTGCACCAGTAAGGACGAGTGTCACAAGTTAAAGGTCACCTTGAAGGACAGATGAATGGTTCACAATCAAGTTGGCAAAAATACTGCACTACAATACTATGGTATAAAAATCAGAATTCCCTCATCATCTCTCTGACACAATTTTGTCAAAAAGTGTTCATGACTGTTGCAAAACCAGTACAATATACTAAACTAAGCAGGGTACTTTTGAGAAACACACAAAAAGAAACAATTCACTGTCTTCACTGTCTTTTCCATGTTTATCCACAGCTGCCTGCTGCCAGCTGTTACACGGTGGCGAATCTGTAATGATATGAGAAGCCACCTCAAGGGAGTCTTTCATTCTGATGATTGTTCAGTGGCGTTGTGTAACAGCCAAGAAATTCAAGGCCTTTTCTCACAGGTGCACGATGTGCTGCTGTTACACTCTCATTATGCTGTTCTTATTACTAACAATGATGATGCCCACACACACACACACACATGCTCCTGAACAAATTCAAGATTGATAACACAAACACGAGGATGAGTTCAGTAGGAGGTATGGATTAATTTTTACAAATTAAACTTACACCTCCAAATAATTCAATGCTGTAATTGCACTGCAGTTTACAATGGATTGAAATTCTTCAGAAAGTAAGGCCTACATGTCATTAAATAACTCATACTTATGTGCAGACCCCTGTCTAAGCTCAGGTATGCTAGGCTGTGTACTTCTTCACTTTGCAGAGGTCTTGTATCACAGGTTTAAGGGCTCAACTTGGCTTTTGGTTGTTTCCTGCCTACCGGATGTTGGCATGATGGAGACATTGTGATTTATATACACAAGAAGGCTCCATGAAAGCAGATTTTAACAATAACCCAGTCTTGATGAAAGCTCAATTGAAATTACATGTTGTTTCCTCAGTAATAACATAGCAAAAGCTATGATTAGACATGTGAGACAGTGAAGCGAAGCTTTTCTTTGTGGCCTAACTTCCCCACATTCTTTAGTTGAATGGGACTATTTTAAGTAGTAGGCTATATTTGATGAGGTGATCCCTCGGAGGGATGGCTCTAACAAACAGTAACTGTTATGTAGGGCTGCAACTAACGATTATTTTCATTGATCGATAAATCTGTCAGTTATTTTCTCCATTCGTCCATAAACTGTTTGGTACATAAAATGTCAGAAAAACATGGTAATAAATATTGATAACTGTTTCCCAAAGTCCAATGTGATGCCCTAAAATGTCTTATTTTGTCCAGCAGCCATAGATATTTAGTTTACCATCAGAGAAATAAAGAAACCAAATATTCACATTTGATAAGCTGACATTGGAGAATTTGAACAAATTTTCTTTAAAAGGGATTTAAAACAATTGCTCGATTATCAAAATAGTTGGTCATTAATTTAAAAGTTGACAATTAGTCAATTAATCGACTAATCCTGCAGCTCTACTGTGTAATGTGTAATGCTGCAGCATGACATCAATCAATGCATTAATGCTCCATTAACCTCTCTGCGATCAACTTCGGGCTGAAAATGCAGTGTCCGCTGTGAATACATGATAAATCAACACACAGTACATTGGCTGCCCTTGCTGCACAGTAGTACTTCATTGCAGTACAATCCGTACCAATGTGGATTTAGATGCCTGCCTTCAGCACGCACACAGGCTCTGTGGCCGCTGGCAGTGACTGATGGCGAGCAGCATCACGTTTCTTACCTTCTTGACGGATTTCAGAGTGGGGACTGCGGTGAACGCTGCGGAGGGCATTTCCCCGACATTCATATTCACATCACTGCTGTTCTTGCTCACAGTCATAGCTGAATATTTCTCCGCAACGTTTTCGGTCTCTTTGACATATTTCGTGGCTTGTTTCACCTCCGCCTTGCTGTCCACAACCGAGTCGGTCATTGCATCCAGGTGATAGTGATACTGTTACTGTAGGGAAGAGAAAAGCCGGCTCTGGTGGAGTTCAGACTACCGTTAGCTCTGTCTGTCCGTCTGTCGCCTTCTTCTTGCTCTCTTCGTTAAGCTTCGGGGCTTAAAATGACCGTACCGACTACTGAAGCACTTCTTCCACTAGACGATAAGTAGCCCGCTTCAAGATTAAGATTAAGCCTGCTTTCTAGCTTCACTACTTTCTAAAAGAGCGGCGCAAACACTTGTTTCTGTCCTCCGGGTCTGCTGTCATCCACAGACAGCAACAAATCCGCGAGAGGAGGGGGCGGTTTGTTGAGGCTGTCACCTGAGCAAGTGGGCAGTGTGTAGGCGGTGTTCATCCAGTCAGCATCGGGCCAGAGAATAACGGGTGAAGTAACGACTGGGGCTCACTACTCTTAAAAATGGCGCTAGCTTGTGCGAGCTACATTAGTTGTAATAGGTCCTACTTGTCAGTTACTTCTGTTTATATAGCTGTATCTTTGTGGCCTTGAGTTGAGCCTCCTAGTAGGGTCATATTTAGAAAGGAACCCTTGCCTTGCGAAAACTCGCGAGATTTGCACGCGTTGTTTATTTATAGTGCACCTTGTACAAACGAATTATCTTTTATAAAATGACAATGCTGTGAGTGCTGTGTTTAAGATATGGGCGGTTTTAAACGCTCAGTTAGTGGTAGGGAAAGATCATGGTTTGGGTTCAAATGAACATTCTCGCGAGATCTCTGGCAGATCTGGGGTTCCCTTCTCGACCCGCCTAAGGATGCTGAGTACCGCCTCCTTCACTATGACTGGCTAATCGTGGTACAACGTCTCTAATCTACACTGTCTGATTGGCAGAGTTTGCTTGGGACAGTGTTTAACCTGTGAGGTCGAGATCGCGGCAAAAGGCTGTTCCAAATGTCCCATATCTTGAAAAAAATCAATTGACTATCTTTCATACTAATTAAGGTTCTGTTTGATTCAGGTCAGAGTCAGGCTGCTGTTGTTGCGCATGTTAGCTCACTGGAAAGACTTTAAAATTAAACGGAATCTTAATTAGTATCACTGTTAATGCTTGTGTTTACCCGACTATTTTTTTTTTTTTTTACCAATATAGCTGCCATGTAAACTATAGTCTACTATATTTTAATAGTAAGTATACTTTTGATTCCACTACATTTTTGGCAGCTATGGGTTACTATAGATGCTAAATACTATGGGGATTAAGATTTTACATACATGTGTGGTCAATTCTACCCCAAAAGCATATAAAGGATTCAACACTTCCTATTAAGTTTAGACAATATTCCAAATTATACAACTCATGGAATAGCTTGAGTGAATGAAAAAAAGATGGCAGTATAAAATAACCAAAAATAGGAGTTAAGTAAACACAAATAACCTTGAGTCACTTTTTAAAATTTAATTGACATAGATTTCATGAGTTCAATGTCCAACCTTTTTTTATTATAAAAAAAACATTGCAGAACTGCATCTGATGGTTAAAAAATCTATTATCTACAATGAAAAAAAAGAAACACTTTGGTGGACGAACCAATGAAGTAACTACATGGATAGAATATGAAATATGATGCAGCAACACAAGTCATTTTTTCTTACAAACACTATGTCTATCCACAAAATTGTATAAAATGCATCCACAGAATTGGGCAAATTAGTAAGTACATCAGATACACACTGGGGAAGAAAAGAATGTCTGTACAATATCTTCACATTTGTATCACATTTCAGTTTTTGCTTAGTGGACGCAGGTTGGACATATGATGCTGAGTCCATCCCCTCCATTAAATGGGTTGAAAAAATGAAATATCAAAATAAAATACAGGGCATCACATAAAAGATAAAGGACACACATTTAGCATCAATCCTTAATGAGTGTCTATGAAAAAAAATCTGTACCATTTATAAAAAATATTTAAAGCAACAAATATCCACGAATGACAAGTTCTCATCTTTTGTCAGTCCAGGGTCTGACAGAGTATGGCTCTGCAGCTGTCATTTCCACTGTGTGACTAGCCCTGGTTACCCATAACTTCATTATTGTCCAAATCCTTCGGAAAATAAAAGGCTGGTCCTAAGTGCTCGACCAGTTAAGCTGAACATGGAAGCATCCACCATTTAAAAAGAAGAAGACCAGAGCAGTCCACATGGCCAGCTCCCTGGAAGACCAGTATAGGAGTGGAGAGATAACAGAAGGAACCCAGTGGCAGTGCTGCGGTCTGGTGTATGACAGCGGGGCACGAGGGAGTGACGGGGAAAGGTGGGGCTGATGGTTTAGCTTGGATGAAGAGTCTCAGGCAGGGTAGAGTTCACAGGCAGAACTGATGATGTTGGTGACGGTGCTACGAGACTCTGATCATCTGAGCCACCGTCTCATCTGCTGCTGCCTGAGCTGCATCCTGCTGTTGCTGCACCAGAGGAGGGGAGAGGATCATCATAATGAATAATGAGGAGTCTCATTCCAAGCCCAAACCCTGTCCTAATTCCACAGACATTAAACAAATACTCCAGGGGAAGTCAGGCAGTTTAGGTGCTTAGTTGACAATTTCAAACATGAACACGTCTGAACCAGTTTATGTCTTTTTTTTTTTATTACTGTGCAATGCTGGAGGTCACCGGTGTCAAACTCAATTTCAGGTATTCAAGATTTTTAGGAACAGCCTTTCTGTTAATATTCTTGAATCCAAGTTCAGGGAATCTATGTACAGTTTATGGTCTCATACCATTTTTTTGCAAAGTTGAATTTTGACACTACAGTTGGAGCATTTAACGCTTCTTGTGACAGCTCACATTCAAGTGAGACACCATCACAGCTATGGTGGCTTGTACTGGTTCTTCCCTAGATTCATGTATAAAAATGTATCTACTTGTTATCATATTACATAATTGTATCTGCATTCAATTATTGCTGACTTAGCAAAATGTAATAATTAATAACTAGCTCTGAAAAGCAGATATCTGAGTCTACAACTAGAATACAATTTCTATATTTTTTATTGTGATACTATCATGTGTACACTGACTTCTAGTGGCTAGATGCCTTCAGTGCGCAAATAACAAATTTTGGATTCATTCTGAAATGAAGTTTATAGGCAGCATACTTCGATAACACAGCATAGAATTGTCTGTGAAGGTTCTCAGTCATCCAGGTCATGGTATTCGTAGCAAGGTTTGTCGTAGGCAACTGGACTTGATAGAGTTCTTGACAGCATAGAATTGTATTACACATTATATTCTTTGTGGGCTCTTGTGGGTCACAAAATGAGGTGTTGGGCCAGATTTGGCCCACAGGCCTTGAGACTGACTCGTGTAATGTATGTGATGTTTTTCTACACACAGCTTCGTACCTGTGCCAGAGCCAAAGCCATTTCCTCCTTGTCCTTAGGTGAAAAGAAACGTCCTCCATCCCCTCGCTTACGCTGCATAGCGTGACGGTGGCGAGACTCGTGTAGGTATTTCTGCCAGAGTGAAAGTGGTTAATTCAGATAGAGGTAACTATATAGAGGTATGTGAAATATGGACTCTTGTACAAACTTTTTGCCAGGAATGATGGCAATCATTGACAGCTACATTCACAGCACAAGCTGATATACAGAAAAACCCATCATGAAATGGTAGAAAATAAACAAATGAAAACAAGGGCTTACCCTCCTTTCTTTGGGGATCTTGCCCTCTGCCTCCAGCTTGGCTCGGGCCTGTCTTCGCTTCAGGATGCGATGGTACTGTTTGGCATTGACGTACAGAGGTTCCTCCTCGAGCATCTCAGCCCCTGGCAAGGGGATACGCTGCATGGTGGGAACTGCACCACCTCCAGGCACCATCTGATAGAGGCAGACACACAAACAGGGGCACAGTGCTTAGAACCTCACCCACAGAAAGCATACATGTATATTAGCATACTGACACAAAAAGCAGTTACTGTGCAAATAATTAAATAAGTATCACATCAATCTTTAGGCTGTTATTTAATACTGTTATACAGTGCTAAATCATAAAGCAGCTTTCACATTTAAATTCTTATGTTAGAAGCACTGCTCGCTCACCCACACAGGTGTTCTCAGTCATTCTAGCTGTATGAATGTCATTGTGAATGTCACTGAATGTCATTCAGTCTCTTAACAGGCTAACACTGGGTGGAGTTATGTTGTTAACCAAATGGTCTGAACTACTATGAATCATAAAGGTTCATGTCATCCTGTCCCAACAAGAACAATCAAACACAGTCTATAAACACCCATACAGTCCTAAGAAGAGGTTTATTCAGGCGAAGTATGTGAAAAACCAGTGTGCATGGACAATGGCTGTTAGGGGCTTTAAAGGACCAGTGTGTAAGATTTAGGGGACTTTATTGACAGAATATGGGAAGAATTGAATTCAATATTCTTCAGTAGGTTTTCATAAGTGTATATTCATTTGAAAATAAGAATTGTGTTTTCATTGCCTAATAATGAGCTGTATCTACAGAGGGCACATGTCCTCTTCCGCAGAAGCTGCCACGTAGGGGTGGGCAGATAGAGATCTAAAGCCTCCACAACCACTACTACTTTTCAGGCAAATCTTAGAGATTGTGTTACTTAATGTCATCTTCTTACTTAATGTCCTCTTCTTACTAACCTCAACTTCAAATTAAACTCAGGTTTTAATCACCATTTTGAAATTTGTGTAGTATCTGTAACACATAATATGCAAATAGAGAATTCATAGGCTATTTCAAGCCTGTCTATAGTCTACAGGTCATTTCAACAATGAAAAAAGATTAGATTGTGGACAGCTTGGAAGTGAGGCAAGTGGTATTCAGTTGGTTGCAATCTACAACCTCACCTCTAGATGGCACTAAATCCTTCACACTGGTCCTTGAAGTAAAACAGTAATATTCACTGCAATTAACAACATGGTTCAACAAACAACAAAACCAAACTAAACACAAAAATTTCCAACTGTGTTGCTTAAGATGTTTGGTGGTTAATTTCATCAGCTTTTAGACACAATTGACCAATTCAGACAGCACAAATAAGCATGAATAACTGATAAGAAAATAAATTCATTACACCAAATTTTCAGTCTCACTATGTCATTTATGATTACCCGCCCCCCCAAGAAGTATTACTGATAAATGATTAATTACTTTTACATTTGGTGATCTTAAAAGCTCTGTGACCTCCACCACACCGTACACCCTTGTGTGAGTCTACATATTAAAAAAACGTAATAAGATGTTGGGTACCTCTGCACAGGGTCTTACCATGACCATTCCACCTGCATTGACCATGTTACCAGAGACGGGCAGGGTGACGGTCACAGTGCCTTGGCCGCTGTTCGTTGTGTTGGTGTTGGCACCCCCTGCCTGTACGATCTGGGCACCTGCCAAGCTGGCAGCTGGTATTGTGATCATTCCTGCAAACAGATTATCATCACAGCTCTTACCCAAAAAGACAACTCAACATGCTCCTGTTTAGAAAGTCTGCAAAGCAGAGGCAAACACAAGAAGTAGGAGAGGATTGAGTTTACCCTGCTGCAGGACGGTGCCATCTGCATTGACAGGCTGGTAGACGATGGTCTGTCCATCAGCCGTCTGTGCCACCTGTTGGCCCTGCACACTGATCTGCTGCCCCTGTGGCACCACACATAAGGAGAGAAAACACTCAGTAATGACATTAGTAATTATTTGATTAAAGAAATTTGTCACTTAAGTGAAGAGAATTAAATACCTGGTTCTGTCCAGCAGTGATGGCTGTCTGTGGCTGCTGAATGATGATCTGTTGGGGCTGACCCTGCTGGCCCTGCAGCTGGAGAGTCTGACCGCCCTGCAACTGGATCTGACCTGGCTGCACCAGCTGGATCTACCATGGACACAGTAACACAGTACACAGATCAGCCTCAGTTCACTTTTTGATTAGATGGTAAATTCAACACATCCCAGCACTGTTTCATTTATATTTAAATGTTATATTTAACTGTTTGTTGCTCCCAGCTTCTTAAATGTTAAGATTTGCTGCTTAAAGTAAGAGTCTTTGGGTTTTGGACTGTTGGTTTGACAAAAGTAGGATTTTGTTGCTCTGGGCTTTTTTAAAAAAGGTGTTTATGTTATTATAGGTTGATGTGAATATGAACATATATGGATATACACCTGTGTGTGATCATATGTGTGGGTGTGGGTATATGTGAAGATTTTGTTGGTTATTTAGAGATGGATCCTCTCCTTGAGTTTTATTTTGTTCATTATTTGGGTTAATATATTTTATTTGTCTGTGTGTTTTGTGTCCACTTGGCAAATCTATATCACAATTGTTCTCATCTTTAAAACAAAACCTAATACAAAGTAAATAACGCAGGTCTATTCTACCAACACTATTTCACAGAGAACACTATGTCCTAGTACAGGTTAATGTGGTATAATTTGAATACAGATCTTTATCTAGTAACTGAGCCTCATCCTGTACCTGCTGTAGTCCCTGGGCTCCAGATACAGGGACCTGCATGATGGTTTGACCTTGACCCCCCGACATGGCCTGCACCATTATGGGTTGTCCTGATGATGTGATGAGCTGCCCACCGCTGACCTGGACCATCAGAGGCTGTCCCTGGACCTACAGACAGATACAGACAGCTGTTATAGGAGCACTACCAGTGTTTGTTACCTAAATATCATGTACTGGTGACTCACAAGATGGCAAGCAAATGATGTTGAATCAGGAACATCCAGGATACCACGTCATGGATAAAAGTATTTGATTATTTCCTGCCATTCTTTCTGTTTTGGGATGTACAAACATTAAGCCATCCCATTCCATCGTGGATTCAAAATGTAGCCCATATACAGTATATTCTCAATTAGAGCCTGACCAATGCATTGGCCACCTGATGTTATAATTATAATTTTGGCCTATCTCAGCTATGCGCTGATATGAAAATTATTTTTTACAGAACATTTTATGCATATTTGACCCTTTTTCTTAATTCATACATACACAAATATTGTGTTGTTGTATACTGTGATAATCATATTTGAGGGACCAAAAAAATGTGTGTTTATGTATTTCTACATTCTGTATAAGAAACATTAGATAATATATGACTATAGGATTTGTTTTTGCTACTATCAGTACTGGCCCCAAAAATCCATTATTGGTCGACCTCTATTCTCAACTATTTTTGTCTTGAAGTTAGGCTACAATAGCAAAATACAAAACCTCTGTATTCATTGGTTTTGTACTTACTGGGATACTGCTGCTGAAGCAAGAGGTTACACAAAGTTCATTTTCACTTGATTTGCTTAAAAGCAAATTAACTGGCATTTACACCTGCAACTTGACAAGTATAGCTGGTCAAACTTGCATTCATAAATGAGTGACTGACCACAATGGACGACTGACTGAAAGCTTATGGCAGCAGTTGTACCATAGTGAAAAACATGCCAGAGGAAAGGAGCCCACTGACATTTTTCTACAAGACGAATATAGCTAGATGATGAGAAGTGACAGCCAGTAATGACTATGGATCCATGCTGCTTAATACTGGTTCTTCTGCAAAACACAACCACATGAATGACTCATATTTCAAATGACTTTCATCCTCATCAGTAACTGTCTGACTTGTAAAACTTGCTTTTAAAAGCAAGAGTAGAACACAACTCAGACAAACAGTCTTTTGACAGTCATGAGAGCATAAGCGAAAACCCGAGGTCGACACACAACACACTGTGCTGAGGGACATGCAGGTCAGGCAGCTGGAGACATGCTGGGGGAGAGAAGATGAACCAAACAGCACAGAGATGGGTCATGAAAAACAGCCTGGGTTGTGGCATGCAAACTCGGAGGCTGCAACACCGTCATGACACTGACACAGGGCGGCGGTGACACCACTACCTGGAGTGTCTGCACCTGCTGGCCTGAGGCCGTCACCACCGGCGCCTCTGTTTGCAGCTGCACAGCCGTCACTGTGCCCTGTGTCTGCAGGCAAGGCAGGATAATACAGTCTCAGACAAGTTATTATCAGGAAAACAGGCTGGATCCTGAAGCAGCTGGAACACTTTAAAGGAACAGTTCATTCTAAAATTAAAACTACATATTTTTCATCATACCTGTAGTGTTTTTTATCCATCTGGATTGTTTTGGTGTGAGTTGCTGAGATATTGGAAGTAGAGGTGTATACCATCTCTCGAATAGATTGTATTATCTACTGTGGGATAGTCATTATCTACTCGCCCTCATACCAAGTGAAGGTCAGGTTTAGTTTTTTAATCCACAAAAAACTGCTGGAGTTACAGAATCTCCCAAGCAACAGAAGTGAATGGTGACCAGTTTTCAAAAGTAAAAAATCAACAGGAAAAAAAATAAACAAAAACATGCCAAGTTGACTAAAAAAATGTTATTTACACCATATTTTTAGCCTGAATTGTCACTGTAGATCCGTGGCTTGGAGCCATCTTAATGTGCACATGCACACTGTCTGAACCAAGTGTGTGTGGTATGACAGTGTGCAAATGGCATGTCAGGACTTTGGGAGACTTGGATCATGTCAGACAAACACTATGGAGGCATTTTATTTTTTTCCAGTTGTTTTTTCCATTTGAAAATGCTGTTTTCCTGTGAAACTCCAACAGTGTTTTGTGCACTAACAAAATAAACCCAACCATCAATCAGCATGAGGGTGAATAGATAATGACTGAAATTTCATTTTTGGGTGAACCATCCCATTACGCACCACAAGCTGTCTTTTTCCAAGAATCATGACCTAGTTACTTGAGATAATCCGAAGACCTTGCTGTGAGCAGTTTCATGTAGGGACTAGTTTCATTCTACCAACTACACCCACCAACGGTATCGCTATGCAGAAGGAAGCGTGCATCTGCTCCATTTTTCCTGACTCAAATTTCAACACTTCTCAGTAGATTTTTAAAACCATATTTGACATCCAAGTACAAGTAGCTCGATATTTATTAATTAAATAACTGGTTTTATCATCCAACTGTTAACATGTATGTTACATTCTAACCGTTTTTAACATTTGTTTGTGATTTTACACAAAGTTTGCATTTGGAATTTTTAGTCAAACAGGCTTTACATTTGTGTTGGCAAAGCCAGCCTTCAGAAAACTTCCGTTCAGTCAACTCTCCTACGTTCCACTGACAAACATCTCTGCCCAAAAAGGAAATAAACTAGCTGGTACTACCTATACTTGTATCATTTTCCCTCAACATACTGGATAAATAACATTATAATTATTGTTCTCCCCATGTCTTTAGATTTTCTTTTTATAAATAAGAAGTGAAAATGAGTTAAGAACACAGCCGTATGGTATGGTATGGTATGGTATGTATGGTTTCTTAAATGCAGAAAAGACAACTCGTTTACTTTTCTGATCACATCACTGCATTACTCATAAATGTTCAAGCAAGTTTAATTTTTGGTTATTTGTGATGCTACGTATTAATGCAATTCAAGGATATCGCTACACTTTCTGTTGAACAATTTAGCTCTGGATGTGTGGATTTGATAAAGTTATGAGACGCTTGGGACTCAAGTGGCAGCCCTGTATAGGAGCCTGTGTTGAGTTGCATGCCATACATCTTGCTTTGCTTTTCAATTACATCAAGCTCTCTCACACAGAGGTAAATCTTTTGGCTGTGCAGGCTGCTTGCTTCAAACTACATGAAAACACAATTTGTATGTACTTATATGATCAATTTGTATATTTTAAAATGTGTGCTTTTTTTCTTGTGCTTTGAGCACCGCAATCTGAATGCTATCTAGTTCTATTACACTCAAGAGAAGGCAGACATTTCTACAGTTGATATCTCCAAAACTCAGCAACTCACACCAAAACAATCTGGATGGATAAATGGACTAGTTGCATAGCAGACATTTTGATATGTCATACTAGAAAACTCACAGGTTTATCCATAATTGTTGCTCTCCATTTAGGGGAGGTCCTTCTATTGTGCGTGCTGGTTCATTATCACTGTTAGTAGGAAAATTAATGGAAC
Organism: Lutjanus campechanus; assembly: GCA_027495735.1. NCBI lineage: Eukaryota > Metazoa > Chordata > Actinopteri > Lutjaniformes > Lutjanidae > Lutjanus > Lutjanus campechanus. Next base: position 914 of record JAJHUR010136021.1, on the reverse strand, counting down.
TGGGTTGTAATTGTTGTTATTAAGTCCACCTGTGTTTTACCTGCTCTGACAAATCAAAATGTCTGTTGTGGAACCAGTCCAAAGCATTACAGGCCAGAGGAAAATATGTATTTTTGATTTTAAGGTGAACAGTCAATTCTGGGTACCTGTGATCTTTACAGTAGATAATTTAAATAGCTCACCTGCTGTTGAATCTGTCCATTGGCAGTCTGCACAACTATCTGCTCTCCAGTAGTGGTGGTTGCAGTGGTATACTGCTCCATAGCTTGTTATTGTCACAGTCCTCTCTTGAGACAAAAGGCAGACACAAACACACAGTATTTGCTCACGTTAGATTTAAAGCTGTAAGTTATTATTGTAGCTATAATAACCTTCTTGGCCATCCAGAAAGAAAAGCTAGTTTGATCTTGCCAATCGTTATTAGACGTTGCTGTTGCCACTTCATTGTCAAGGCTAGACGTTATTAAAATAGGAACATTTTGGCGGCCTTACTTTATTTAACTCATCAAGCTAACTTATATCATAATAAATAAAATGTCGTGTATGAAATTAGGTGATATAACATATATACAGCGCACTGGGTGATATATGTAAGCTGCTGGCTTGACTTAACAGTTAACAGGCTGTTTTGGTGAGAGCTAACAAGCTAGCGACAGTCATAGCTAACGTTAGCTAGCTAAAAAGCGTGGTAAAAGCGAGAAAGCATAGAGCTGAGGCTGGTTAACAGTTAAACTACTAACGTCAGTCTCTGGATGGCTTGTTATTTGTTATAACTAATGATAATATGCTGGGTTACGTTTACTGATGGCTAGACGTTGGCTTTATCAACCACCCCTTTGTTTGAGACTCGATATTTCTGCTAACTAGCTAACGTTAGCTGGGGCTTGTCGACCACCACCACAGATCATGTTTCC
>JAJHUR010136019.1:0-76056 GCA_027495735.1 Lutjanus campechanus | reverse complement strand
TGCTAATCAGTAACCGAACACCTGCCAAACATAAATTCTAAATCATTCAACTTTTATGATTGTCTCTTCATGCCAAAAAAAAAAAATCAGCAGGCAGTTCAGAAGTGCTCGGGCCTTAGCGGTCGAGCCTTGCTGTGGGTCAACACTGTGATGGGAGGGGGAAGTTATTACACAGAGACACACACTGAGATGGTGCCAGAAACCAAATGGTGCTGAGTCTGGTTTATGTTGTAACAACAGAGAGTTATCCAGAGGAATCAGCATCTAATTTTATTCGTCCAGATGTGGCCTTCTTGTAGTTTTGTGGTAAAAACAGATGTCTGTTTCCACTCTTTCTCTCTCTTTCTGTTTCTCTACTCACACACTCTACTCAAGGTGAGCCATTGACCCATTTCAATTCAGACCCACTAACCCATATTCATTAATTAAGGAGGTACTGCACACTTAAACATATTTTTTGAGCTGACAACTTAATTATATTACTGTATTGTTATATATGGTGTTAATATTGATGTTTATTTTACAAATTTATACAAATCTGTATTTCATGTGTAGAAAATGGATCAAAACGCCACCTATTGTTTCAATCATCCTGAACCTTGCGAGGCCAATGCTGACACTCACTCTCGTCTGTGTCTCCTTGGCTCCTGCGTCACACTTTATGTTAGGCTCAGACCTAGGGGTGACGTTACACTCAAATGTGGAAAATTATTATACATGTGTGTATAATATTGTAACATGGAACAGATTCAATCTACGCTTGTTGGACACTTTAAACTGAGCAGAAGAATCCAAAAACGGTCCACAAACAATGGTGGATACACTGCGCATTCTTTACTGAACGCCTTATACTGCAAACTGATGTGAGAAATCAACTGAAGTTTTTACAGCTGATGGAAATGTGAGTACATGCATAACTCGTAAAATGTGTATTCAGTCACTATAGTTAGTAGAACAAATGTTTGAGGCAGAATTTGTAATGTGCCTGGAATAAAAGAGAGCGAACGTCTGTCTGTTGTAACAGCTTAGAAGTGAAGAAAGAGCTATTCTTGGAGGAAGAGACAGTATGATACCGTGTGGGTTGAAAGTAAGCCAGATTAGACAACAAAGGCAATGGAAAACAGTAATTTAGTGCTGCATTAAAACAGATTATGGAACGTGCAAAAATGCTCTTTGATGATTGCTTACAACTTTGATGTTTACCAGCTTCCGTGAATGCTCGATGTACAGTATCTGTCTGCAAAATAACATCTTTGATGGATGTTAGATTTAAGCAGAAACGCAGTCTCACTAAGCTTCCCGTTGTTTGGCCTCATTCTATCACCTTTTACTGTGCTCTGCCGCACAAATAAATTAGAGGAAAACGCAACATTGCCTTTCCTCCGTGCCATTCTACTATGTAAATGAGGAGTTTGACTAATATGCTTTGTTTCATTTTCCAATTAGGCATCCTGTTTGCTGCATAAAACACACAACATTCTACTATACCAGTCAGCATACATTGTATAACATGTTTAGAGTGGTTCACAATATTTAAAATACAATAAAACACCATAAATAAAGTGAAATTATGATTAACATGCCATGTAACCATAAAGCATTTTAAGTACCAATGCAGCATTTTTGTATTGATGACATCATGGATTTATAGGCTGCTGTTTGAACAGCCTTTGTGTATTCATAGCTTTCAGGTCTGTTTGGCTTAATGTCCCAGTGCTGCCGGCAGTATTTGTGGCACGGTGCGAAATCTGACTTCTTCGGTACTCAGACTCGGCCGGTAATGGCTCTGTTGGGACAGCGTGAAAGTGCTTCTTCAGCGCTCATTAATGGAGCAAATTGAACAGGTCTCCTGGCCTACCTCTATAATGAGGGCCCCCTCTTCTCTGCCCCCCACTCCCACCATCATCCTGCAGTCTATTGTTCACCTACAGTTAGGGTCAGAGCTGCCGAGCGGTAATTGTATCACTCTGACCCTCTTTTGGTTTTTATTTTGTCACAGGGACCTGCTCTTTATTGGGTGCAGGCCATCCCTCAGGTTGTAAAAGCCATGGTGCCCCTCCTCCCATACCTAGGGACAGGGGTGCTGCCTGCCTGCCTGCCTGCCTGCCTGCCTGCCTGCCAGCGATCAATATGCCACTGTCGTTAACTGGATTTGTTGCTGTGGTGCTTGCTTATGAGGCAGCAATTAGAGTGTGAAGTGGCAAGGCCAGGGTACGAGGCTGCGGCCGTGTGAGGCTTAGCCCGAGGGGGATGGAAATGTCAGGGGCACAAGCCCAGTTTTCATTAGGGCCTGAAGAGACTATGACGATCCATACTGTCTGTGTAATTCATTCGGCCGAGGGGGGTTCGAATTATTTGTGAGAGACAGTTAGCAAATACAGAAAGAGGTCACAGGTTAGGAGCGGCTGTGGAAACTTGCTGGCTGTGAAATCCACTTACACCCTGTGGAATCCACTTACATGCCTCCATTGTTTTATTACCAGATCAGTGGTTTGAGGGGAGCTTAGCCCAAATGATACAGTACAGCTGAGCTGCAGCCTCTTGTCATGTAACAACTCAACTGTCATTTACAAATGAAATCAATTTATACTTCAGTAAGGTGCCACAACATACAGTATAGTCTGAACGTTTTGTAGAGGAGCTCTCTGTCAGTCCTTCCTTAAAAGCGCAATGTGTTAGTTCTGCCAATAGGGGTCTCTCACATTAAAACAGTAACAAAAGATGAAGTTTGAAGGGGCATTGGGGGGTTGTTATCTTCAATTTTAAACAACCCCAATAGATAGATAAAGTCCCTTCCTTTCTGGTGGACTACCACAGGACCTTACTTGGAAAAAATATGAACTATAGTCTATAGCAAGAGACAAAGAATTTTTACAAGTGAAGAAAGTTGGCTTTTGTCGTAAAACTGTTGAAGTATAGGACTGGAGATACATAATCAGAAAGACTACATACCCAGAAGTCGCATCTGTGATGTCATGACTTTCTTTCTCCCAAAGCTACAGGCCTGCTCGTCCTTTTGCTTACCGCCTGATAAAAGGACCAGGAATTGATGGATAAAACAAACCAGGAAAGAAAACTTTACTAGGGAGGGGTTGGGATAGTGATGACATGTATTGTGCATGATGAGAGATGCAGATCACCGAGTGGTTTCACACAATACTAAACTGTGTGTGTATTTTGTGACATCAAACAGGATAAAAAAAAAATTTGTTTGTTGCCACTGACTACCATTCATATTTTGTCCAAAGTAAGGTCCTATGGGGTAAACCAGAACTGAACCTATTCAACCAGCTACCTTCAAACCAACCCATTCTGTCAGTCTGACCTCACCCTAAACATGTTGTGCTGTAAAAGCTAACTAGCTTAGCATGCACATTACCTTTTAAGTGAAACTTTAGTTGAGGCTAGGCCATTTCACCTGTGTTAGTGTGCTACCAAGGAGTGTAATATATAATCTGAATAAACATCTTTTCTTGTGTTGTCTCACAGCATGTTGCTTTTCTCCTCTTCCTGTTCGTCCCTGTGTTTTCATCGGGTATAGGAGTGTGTGGCAGGAGTGTGTTTGACTTTTAAAAAAATTATTTCTCTAGGTTTGACCATTGTTGGAAAATTTTAGGATAATGTAAGTGCATAACTCGAAACATGTCTAGTGTGACATTTTATTTCATATTAAAGCTTTAAATGTCACCACCTGCTGCTTGGAGGCATTTATTGTTTCTTTTGGTGAGGCGTGTGTGTGTGTGTGTGAGTTCATGCCTAAAAATAATTACAGGCCAGCATGGTTGTGTCCAGCGTCATCTGTGTCAGGCCATCACTCAGCTCAGATTGGTGACATTGAGGCATTTATGGCAGTTGGGGAGCCCGAGGGCCCCCACAATGTCTGGACATTTTTCTCCCTCCCCAAAAAGGGGTCATGGTGTCCCTGATCGAGCATGGGGAAGGGGTGCCCTAATGTGTCATCTGGGGGTTGACTCTGACCTAAGGCTCTAAATCACTTTCCATTTTGGGGGACAATTAAGTTTGAACCTCTGATGCACACAGCCTTCAATTGATTCTGTCGATAGCACTCAGCATGCAGGGGGCGGGGCTGTGTGTTTAAGTGGAATACCCCTCAGTTTTCGAGTCGATGTGTTTTATTCACTGCAGTGGTCACTGGCAGTCAAAAGGTATCGATAAATGAGAGACTAGACATCTAAAATTCAATATATAGTCAAGCTGCTTTGGTAAACATGCTTATACAGTTTTATTTATGTGATCAAATGAGCCTCCTGCTGCAATGTGACTATGTGTTCTTAATTCACAACCACAGCAAGTCGTCCAAGTGTATCACACGCTAAAGCATGCACCAAATTTCAGTATCTGGCAATAGGGAACAACAGATGTTCAAATTGTCTCAGGCCACAAGGTTACCAAATCGGAATATTGAGATTAATGTTTTGCCTCCTCCTAACACCTGACTGAAGGTGTTAGGAGCAAGGCAGACAATTAACATGACGTGAGGGAGGTGGTATTGTTTTTCTAGTCATGATTACAGCCAGTTTACAGTTTACAGAGGGGGACAGGGGCAATTAAAAAGTTTATGTAAGGACGAGAGAAGTGGTGAGTGGAGCAGTTTTAACTCTGGGCTCTGTTCCAAAAGTGAGTGCATAGTTGAGAGTGTAATGGGGTACACATTTTTAATGTAATCTTGACTGTGTGCAAAAAAGAAATGGCCTTTTAGCAGATGAAAGCTGAGTTTTATTTTTATAGTGTATATACACACTCGCTCCCTGGAAATGGGCTTTTGCTGCAACATTATAATGTTCAGTGTTCAAGTTTGCACTCCAACAGACTTGAGTGGTAAAATATATTAAACATGATATACTCTACTGTATATACTGTATTATTAGTAAGACAGACACATAAATAGTACATTAGTACATTCAAATTGTGTACATTGTGAAAAAGTACAAAGTTTGACAAAGCTGTTGAATGTAGAAATCCATCAATGGGGAGACACTGATGAATGGAGAATTAACAAACTTATTTCTCTTTTTCTGATGAATACTTGACTCTAGGGCTTCAACTAACAGTTACTTTCATTATTAATCAACTGATTATTTTAGTCTATAAAATGTTTAAAATGCCTAATAAATGTGAAAAAATTATCATTATAATTTCCCAGAGCCCAAAGTGACATCTTCAAATTTCTTATTTTGTCCAACCAACAGTCCAAAACACCAAATCTTTACATTTAAGAAGCTGGAACTAGCAAATTTTTTGACATTTTTTCTTGACAAATGACTGCTACAATTAGACAGTTATTAAAATAGTTGGCAACTAATTTTCTTTTTTATCAACACATCGATTAATTGACTAATAGTTCAAGCTCTGCTGGAATCTATTGATTCCGGACCTCTGAATAGTCAGCTGGCGAGTAAAGTAAGTTCAAAAGAATTCAATCACTATGTCTTCATTTCTGCTGCTACCCTACAAACCATAAGTAATTTTCCATTACTGATCTATAGAGGGCTGGCAGAAAAGAATGAGCATCTGTACAGTATAATGCCATCCTATACATAATGCAATACGATTAAACAGTGTATTTAATAGAGAAATACTACCTCTGTGGAAGAAGCAGTGTCCTGTAATGTAATTTCCACTGCTAACAGAAAATAAATTGCATGACTTCCAACAATTGGATAGTCTAACAATCCTTAAATACTGTTTATTGATCACATGCCACCACTACAGGAGGAGGTTTAATTAAACTCTTAGTTCATGTTCACACCCACTCTGTTTCCTCTCACAAAGAATAAGAAATATTTACAGCGGCTAATACAAGGTGTCCCAGGGATATTAAATAGAAACAGCTGGTACACAATAAAGTAAAAAAAAAACAAAACACTTTGGTAGTAGGTAAATTCACGACCAGTTTAATGATTTTTGAAGTGTAAATGCAATATCCAGAAGTAAAATACTAACGTTTGGGTTCAAATTAAGCCTTTTTAAAAGCTTCAAAAGTGGGATACTTATTGACAATATTTCTTGTCTTAAGACAAAACTTAAAAATCTCTTACGCTTGTGTTAATCACAGACTTTATTTCAGGCATTTAACCAAAAACCACTGACATAAAAACTGTCAACAAGAGAATTCCCCAAAAGTGAATCCAAAACATCTTGATCGCCCCCTGGTGGCTGGTTGCAGTAATGGTCACCAGCCACTCCATTTTTGTAGATAGGACATGGGCCAAACTAGAACATTAAAGTTGTCAAATAAATTTCTTCCAAAGATGGTTTCTGTTTTTCTAGAAAGTTCTGAGCAAACAGATGTGTGTCCAGATGTTCATTTTCTTGATCAATTTGGTTTTCATTCATTATTTGATGCTATAAAAAGCAGGTTTCATGTCATGATTGACAGTTTTGCTCTGCTCATGATTGAGTCAACTCAAAAGCGTGGCCACCACCCTGATCACTACTGCGCAGACTGCAAAAGACATCACTAATACAAGATGGCAGTGCTTGTATCCAGGATTAGTTTTGCTTCAGTTTTGTACAGTGGAAGGAAGTGGAGATACACTGTCCATCTTTATCTATGTCAGTGCCAAAACAACTGACTGCAGGACAAGGGAACTGGAGGTGCAAAAATGCCAACTTATTTTCAGTTTTTAAGTCTGATTCCTGCAGCTCTCTAACATACAGTACAAGGCTTAGGAGTAGTAATGCAGAAGCAATTAAACACAATATGTCAACACAGCCAGTAATAGATAGGACAGAAAATGTACACAAGGGATTATGTTAGTACATATGTGCTGATGTAAGTGTGACAAAGCTGGAGGCAAGGTCCCACTGATCATGCAAACACTACAAACTGATCTGAAAACCTTTCCAAGATCACCTCATTCTTCTGTCATTAAAAACACATTTTATTTAGCTAAATTTGTTAGCCAAAATAAACACTAGAATTGGACACATACAGTGTCTTTTACAAGAATTAAATCATGCGAGAAAGTCAGCAGGTTAATAATGCTATTTAAAATTACACAATGCATCCCAGACATTTAAATGTGTTGTGCTTTCTGTCTTGTAAAGTTTTATTCCCCCCAACATGACTTGTAAATTCTTGTGCCCTGATTGAGGACGCTCATGCCAAGTCTTGGGGAGACTTGGTGGGTTTTTTTTTTTTTTTTTTTGCAATAATGTCTTTATTGAAGGGGGAAGGAAATTACTATGAATAAATGATGTTGATGGCTTAAATGAATCCATTTGTTAGGGTTACTCGGGTGTTTATGAGACCAACTGTGCCATTTTCAGAATTTCCTGCGGGGGTAATGAAAATAAATAAATTCCCATTTTAACAGATATCATTGTATAGGAGATTGACACAGTGGGTTTCCTCATGCCAAATATGAAACCAGTCATATCACTTTTTATAGTCTGGTCAGTTCTGCAGGACGAAGGGATTTACAGACCGGAGGAAACGGAGCCTGATCAGCCTAAGAGCCTCGCTAATGATGTCTGTGGGTCTGAGGAGGAGGACTGGTGAGAGGAAGGACAATGTCTTAACTGATACAGAGGTTGGAGAGATACTTGAGAAGCTCTTGTCCTCCCTTCCACTCATTCCCTCCCTTCTGACTCGTCACAGCTCAAGTATTCACTTCTCACTCATTAGCGGCTGCTGCCCATCGTTCACTGGAGCAACACTGTTTACCCTGTTCTGTCATGACAATGACTAGCACCCTGTTATCAAGGTCTGGCCTAGGTGGGGGATGACAGTTGAGATGAGTTTCCACAGAGGCAGATTAAGCGGCTATGTTCGAGGAAAAAGTAGGCCAGCTAATTAGCTACAGCTCTCAGGACCCTGGGAGTGGGCTGTTTTTCACCTAGACAGGGAAATTCCATAAATGACAGGAATGTGGTTGAAGAAGAGGGGCTGGAATATCTAATGAGAGTGGGAGGAAAAGATAGGTTGGCATAAAATAGAAAAAATGGAGGAAGGAGACAGATCATCCTGGAAAGTTTACTTTGGATCTCCTGCAGCCGAATTTATCTCATGGGGTACTTAATAGAATCTCTGTTGGCATTTGTGAGTTTGTTTGTAGCGTCTAAGAAATGGCCCGGCAAAAAATAGATGTTACCACCTGTGTACAGCACTTAATGTAAAACTCATCTCTTGCATGATTTTTTTTTTCGGGGATTTTGTTAAGTCATTGGAGCTGCAAGTCTCAGTGACATCACAGTATTTTCTTTGTTGCAGCTTCATTGTATTTCATTTCACTGATGTATGGTTGGCTGAAGAAGCAAATTACTCACTATTAAAAGCCTTGAAAACATATTTCCTCAATCACTTAGTTACTTATTATGAGTGATGGGATCTTAGCACACTGGACACATTTTTTTTTTGCTTAAGTTACAGCAGTTTCAGTCATTTCACAAGTGGATGGGGCAATGTTATTGAACATGCTGTGTAAAACCCCTTTTTACACAGCATGTTTAAGGTGGGTGGTTCAAGGTGGTTGCGCCGTTATTCTGCCTCCACGTTGTGTATAAAACATTATTCTTTAAGCCGGCAGTTAAGGTAGTAACTAGGGATGTAAAAATACACTGAATATCACAATAAAGAATGTCTCAATATGGTACTGAAATGTGACATTATCTACCATGATATTATACAGTTACTTTTTAAAATTTATCATTATTTATTTTAGCATTATTTTGTAAAAGGACTGCTACTGACTCCTGCATTGTTTTTGTTTTCATTAATTGACATTAAAGGACATTTTTTCAAGTCATCATTTTCCTTTGCTTATTAATTTTGTGATAAATATCATATTGTGCACTTCTTATTATGGTATTATAGTACCTCTAGTTTTGGGTATTGTTACATCCTGTAGTAGTAGGAGCCAAATCGACATCTGTGTAAAAAGGGTGAGCCAGCAGGACTGGACATGGGTGTGACCTTCTGTGTATAACCCACCACCAGGGGAATTTCAGCTAGCAGCAGTATCAGATAACTGAAACTGTGTGCAATTTGGGGAGACAATGAGATCCAAGACCTGTTGTTATAGTCTGGAAAGTTGCTGTTGCTGTACATGTGACTCTAGATGTAGATGCTGTTGTGTTATACATCACACCTGTCACACCTGTTTCGCTTCCAGAACACCAGCAAAATCACACACTGGAGAAGCATTATGCTGGCGTGGTTTGGTTTGCTGTAAAAAAGGAAAGCCGGCGTTCTGACAGGCTTGCAGGATCTCTGTGTAAAAGGGGTTAATATGTGATGAGTCGTAGCGTTGTTTGTTTATGTTGTCAGGCCACATTCAGTCAGATCAGCTGAAATCGCACCCGCAAAGTCCTGAGAAAATATTTAAAGATGTTTATTTTTCATAACTTTAACTTGACTGCTGCTTATTTACTCATCAATATTTAATAGAGAAATACTGAAGATGTGAAACCAAGTTTTCGGGGACTTTTTCTAGAAATTTGAAACAGAAATTTCTAAATTCCATCTCTACAAATTAGTTAACATGGATACACATGAACGTGCTCTGCTGTGCCCTGTCTCATTGACTTGCAGTTGCTGCATGTTCACATAAATTTGTAAACAAAATCACACTGTGATAACTAGTTTATTCAGTACTATTCTCAACATGAACGTGATAGAGAAGAGCAGGAAATGACAGAGCTGAACTCTCTGTGAAAAAGCATGAATTCCTGTACGGTACAGTAATCCCCAGTTTTGCAACATTTGATAGGACGCCCCTATCGCACTTCCTGTGCCTTTCAGTGAACGCAGAGGAAGACGGGGCGATGCATTACATACAGAGTTTATGTCCCGCTGAAAGAAGCCTCTTTCCACGTAGAGCTCAGGTGTCGTGTCCTCCATACTTCCTCCATCTATCCAGCCTCGTCTTTAAGCCCCTCTGAGGGAGTATCGCAGAGTACAGAATTTAACATATGTGCCACTGACTTCCATTAAATGTTTTATTGCCCTGAATAAACCCAGATCTGCTGTGTTATGTCTCCAAAAACTCAGGTTCTTGTAAATGTCTCCCTGTACCGTGTATCATATTAAAGCCACAAGCCTAAATAGCAAAAGCAGTCAGAGTTGCTGGGGTTCCACCAGCGTTCAGGGTATATTCGTGTTCAGCTTGCCACATTTCTGGACAGAGACTGAATCTTTACTCAGTAGCCATATAACCTCTCTGTAGCATTGTGATTTGCATTGTTGGACAATGCATCATGGTGAGAGGTTTGTCACTTTCTCAGCATAATGTGATATCGGGTTGTGTGTATTAAAGAGTGTAAGGAGAGGAGGGAAACAGAGATATCTAATAGATCTATGAACTCTGTGTCACACTGGAACTGAATCTGTAAAACTTGCTAAATAAGAAAGTAATATTTCAGCAAATGCTAACGCGCATGTAGTGATGTGTTTGTGAGTTATGAGTGTGCTGTGCCGTGTGTGTGTGTGTGTCTGTGTGTGTGTGTTTGTGTCTGTCAGTGCATTGTATAGAAATGATTGTGTCAGTGTGTGTGCCTATGTGGGTGTTATTGCGGAGGATAGTGCGAAGCAGAGCACAGCTTAATATCTATGTTTGACATAGAGGCCCATTAATAAGGGCCTGATCCGAGCCTGGTGACAGGGCTGCTGACAGAGGAGGATCATGGGGAAGAATCATGCCCTGCTGAGGGAGCCTGGGCTGCAGGTAGACCCATTCTGCCTTCCCCAGGTGTCATTACGGATGCTGGGGAGGGAGTACAGGAGGGAGGGCCGCTACTGACATCTACATTAATCACCCCTCCACACATCAACCCCCTCCTCTGCACACCGCCGCCCCCCACCTCCAGCTCCTAATCATCCCCACACAGAGACCCAAACCCAGTAAGGGGATACTCAGCCATGAAAGATATCCAGCTAAGAGCTCCCCAAATACCACTCTGATCTGATCATGAGTGATGCTGCTACCTGAACCTCTGACCTGGCTCACAATTAAAAACACTTTCCTCGCTGCTCCCCCCAGACACATACATACAGACAGATGCAGCTTTGCCTGAAACTGCACGTTCCGTCACTGTCTGCATTTGATTCATAGTTTGCATTTGAATTGGACCTCAGTTACGTGCAATTAAAATGCAGAAAATGTCTGTGCTGGAATGTGTCTCCAAACCCCCAGAGTGTGGGCTGCTGTTGTACACACTCCTGATTGTCTCGTAGATATCACACTCTCTCCACTCGGGGACCCCCTATTGATCCTCAGCTGTGCTTTTATCTACAGAAAAATAACAACACTGCAGCACTTTATGTTCATGTTGCTTCACCATAAACTGAGGCACAGAATAAAAGATCTTTAATCATTTGCTGGGGAAATTAGAGGATGCAGTTATTAAAGGGTGTAGCACAGACTTTAAAGTGGTCACATCAGCCATTTATAAACTGCTTTACATTTCTCAATGTTATTGTCAGCTGTTATTTTGTATATTATTTATTCATAGAAGAAATTATTTCACTTAATTGATGCTTTGATAAGCCCTCCTTAGTTACTGTTGCTACGTCTGTCAAGCTCTCTATTCTTACACTCAGTCCAAATTATAGCACGTAAGCTATACACAAAAAGAAAAAAATCAGCTAAAATATAGCTATGCCTGTGGCTTGGAACCTTTTCCTCTAAAGTTTGCTGGTGGCTAGTCTTGAGTCTCCCCAGGCTATGTGGATGCCAAATCCAAAAAATAGAAAAGGCTCCAAAGAAATAGAGAATTTAATAGTTGCGGCTCCAGAGAGATTTTTGAGAGTAAAAGTTGCAGACCCCTTCGATTTGACAGAGAAATAAACAAAAGCAGGCTCCTCTAGCTAGCATAATTCCTAAAAAAAACAAAGAGGCTAAATCTCATCAAACATTGGTCGAACTGTGAAATATGAGAGAAATACACTCATTAATGTTGGAAAAGAAAGCGCAGTGATTAGATTAAGTGCAGTGGACCTTGAGAGGGTCACCTAACCAGACCAGCTGGATGGTGATCACTCCAGTAAGAGAGCCAGTATAAGAGCTAAGCTAACACGACTTAGGTCTAAGAGAGCTAGCCGGAGATAGATGTGTTGTTGTAGGTCCATTTTGATTCTGCATTAGTCCACATCCTCTTCCTCAAACTCCCCACATAACAAATCCCAATTTAACCCCTGGGAGTAAGTAATGAGTGTGGCAAATGCCGGCATATCTAACACCAATTTGGCTGGCAAAGACAAAGTTTAATCCATTCCTTAAATGTTTGCTCTTGTGCTTTAGGTTTTTGAAAGACTCCAAAAAAGGCGTTACCATCCAAACTCATGAGACACAGAGAATTGCTTTTCTTAGAGCCCCACGTACACCACTTAATAATACAGAAGAACTTGCCAGGCCTTACGCTTGCTAATCTATGATTGGACAGTTGTTGTTCGGAGGAAGGCCGTAGAGAAGAGTAAATTTTGCCCTAAAAATCAATGGACTTTGGGGGCTAAACTTGACCGATTAAATTCATGTCACTTGAGGAGTGGACGAGGATGGATGTGGGTCACACCAAGCAACCATCCTAATGAATGACTCCACCCAGGATCCATCAATGAGCAGATGTTCTGAGGACAATAATGGGAAATTATCTGATTGATTATTAATTTTGATCCAATTAAAACACATAATTGCACAAAAACGTGACAGTAATTGTGGCATGATTAGTTTAGGTTAAAACAAATGATCCATTTCGGCATCTGGTACTGAACACATCATCTTTGCGGGGATGGAAAATAAAAGGGAGGGAGTCTTAGTTACATATGAGACTGTTTTTCTCTGTGTTTTCAATATCTTTGGCTTCATCTGTGTTGTTGATGCAGTCGTTCCAAATCACCACTCTTGCTTTGCTTTCCCCTCTCAGTGACGTCACACTTATTTATGTGTGTTTACACCTCATCTGCATGCTCTCCGTTTTTGAAATGAAAGAACTAATCAACCCAGCAAACCCAGTTTGTCAGTAATATTATAAAATGTCACCCTAATAAAAGATCTGTGATGTTATTCCAACAGTGGAATGAAGCATAAGCTCATATTATGGTGTCCATGAGTTATAAGTCCATGGCTTAGCCCCGCCATCTCATTTTTATGTAACATGTCTTGCCCTGAGTAAACACAGCCTCCAGTTTAATTAAAATAAATCCACTTTCAGCTGATATTTAGAAACCCGCAGAATATCACTGCCTCCACTACAGATACAGTGATTGAAAGTGGGGCATAAAAGGCTGAGCTTGAGGGAGAATTATACTCTACTTACTTTTCCATCAATGAAGCCATACCCTCCATTGTTTATGTTTGAAGTGAGCGTTTCTTCTTAGTAAATTACCTTTCTCCAATTCCCTTTTTTCTCTCTTTTATTTGCCTTGAACCTTCAGCAACACTGATGACACAATAAATTCCTGTTTGGCTCTGTGTGTGTGTGCGTGTGCGTGTGTGTGGTTGCACGCATCTGGTAGAATCTAGGACACTATGGAGGCCCTGAGAAGACAGCATTTGCATGCAGCTCACAAACATATTAAAATATGAAGACAAATCACTGTGTCTGGCCAGCTGACAGCGCTGCCTGCAATGGGGAGCAAGCTAGCAAAACTTACAACATGTCGCAGCTCCCAGTAAGGCCTTTATAGGGCAAGCTGGAACATGCAGCTTGACAAACAAACGGAAGAAAAAAAAAACACATGAGCAGTCAAAGCTATTATTAAAGGCAATAGAAGTGGTTCCCTTTTCCAAAGCCATCCTGTCATGGTGTTGGTCTCTATATTTTTTATTGGGAGCGTATGGTTTTCACAGACACCTTCAGGGCACATACTGTGAGTTTTGATGGCTTTGTTCTATGGCTGACTTTGATGTAAGTCATAAAATGGGAAATTTAAGCCTTAAAGGTTGTGCTCCTGCTTGTGTTGGTGGGTGATGTTAAGGTAAAAACAAAGGGGCCAACTTGTTAGATTGATCTTACCATAGTTTCTTTTTCTTTTATTTGTAAAGATTTAATGTTGCATACAGCTACGTTATTTGCATTCTGTAAGTTATTTGGATAAAATAAACTAATTTGCATTTGGTTTGTTCTGTGGGGACAGAAAGAGACCATAGTAGCTTTCGTTTTGGGTCGGAGGGGACTGTTTTGTTATTACTATAACATATCCCTTGAAGTGATGCAGTAAATGAGCATTACGTGGCTTCAAAATATACCAGTTATTTAAATTTAAATTACTTGGTGTTGAAGGAGCTCCTCTGATGAGGTATTTAGCAGCTGCACCTCTTTCTTCCTTTATTTATTTCCAAAGTTTTTTTTTTTTTTAAATAAATACAGTACAAATTCTTTAACAGAATAAGATGTAGCCCCCCCCCCCCAAACCCAGGGTGATGTCCTCAAATTACTTGTTTTATTTATTTATATTCAGTTTACGGTCATAGGGGATGAAAGAAACCACAAACTATTGACATTTGAGAGGCTTAACTCAGAGAATTTTGACATTTTTCTTTAAAAATGGCTCAAAACGATTAATCAACTATCAAAATAGATATGGTCTCACAACAGTTGCAATATTACAGATGAACCTGTGATCTACCCCTCACCCATTTCCAACTGGCAGCAGATCTTCTTCATTCTGATGCTGCAAGTAAAACAAACGTGATGGCACATGTTTATATCGATCAAAAAATTTTGTGTTGGAGCGACATCCTGTATGCTGTCTCCTCTTTTTATACCACTTGATAGCGCAGTATTAAAAAGCCTGGTGACAAGACGGCTGCTACAGCTGACACCAGTAGGGGGAGCTCACAGCTCATAGCTCACTCTCTAATAAACCGGTGAGACAACATGAAGAAGGTTGCTGGGCAGCAGTGCAGACCACATACAAGAAGACCCCTCCTCTATCTCTGAACCTCTGCATGTCTTTGGTTCTGACTGCTGTCTTCAATCACATTAACCTAAATTTGATATTAAAAATTGAATTGTGGTGATTTCTTGTGTGTTGTCTTTGCCCTGAAAAAAAAAAAGACATGCATGTATGCATCATTGGTATGCAGAGAGAGAGGCCGCCTCTCTGCTCATCTTGGTGCAGGAGGCTCAGTCAATCAGTCATTGATTTCTGACAGAGATCATATTAACAATTCTGCTTCAATATCTCTATACATTAACATCCCTGCACTATTCAGCAGCCTCTTCTTTCTAACCTACATACAGATGTGGAGCCTATTGATTAGTGATTCCACCATATTTTAAAATCATTTTTATCATACTATCTCCATTATTCTTTTTTTCAAAATTATTTTTCTACTCCTGTGTTATTACATATACTACCTGTTGGCCGTTTTTCCACATGTTCCCACTATAATTAAAGTAAACTGGGTGGTTAAACTTCACATAAGATTTGTTCTCAAAAATTTATGGGTGTATTGCTCACTGTGTGTGGTAAATGATGAGTTTATGTGCTAAACATTTATGTAAAGCTGGTAAGTAAACTTAAGTTAATATGTTTATGTGGATTTATCCTCCAGTCCAACACACCTGTGCTTAAAATTAGTATCTTACCTGTAGAAAAGGGGTCACTAGCTCAGTCTTCAGTAACTACAGACAGATTTGGACTTAGATTCATGCCTCCCCTCAGTCTACTAGTCTCTTCCCTTCTCGCTGCTGTCCTCTCCTACCGATCCGTGTTTGGTGCAAGTGTGTCAAGCTTCAGTGTGGTGTGCTGCGGGCTGTGCCGGGTGCGCAGAGACCGTGCGCTCCTAGCGGCAGCGCTGTTGACACCAACAACCAGAGACAGAGCGAAGGAGGATGTTGAACTGACTCTTGTAGTATGACTGCACATCTATAGCGCTTTATCGTAGGCAAAGCACATGGGTCTTTCGGGAGCTGGTTCCCGTTGTAATAAAACAACTTTTTGGGATTGCACCAGAGTTGGCGGCTGGTTTGCAGTGAGAGTCTCAGCCGGGGAGCCATGTGTTGAACTGTGGAGACATCGCTGAAGATTTGAGAGAGGTGCCACAGACGCGTCCCGAGGAACCGACAGAGGAGCCGCGGAGAAGTGCTCGCGCTACGTTTGTTTCCTCACTCTGGACTTAACGTTTATTTTCTTTTCCCAGCTTGTTGTAGTAGATCATCTTGGAGAAAGAGTAGAGATTGCGGATGAGCTCTCGGGGCAGTTAGGGATAACACTCACACCGAGAGTTTGGTGGATATGAACACCCCGAGCAGCTCCGGGTGACCTACTCTGACATGGATCCTCTCAATTTTTGGACACTGAAACTGGCTTTTTGTCAGTAACTAGGACCTATCCACAACCCCAAGAAACCCGGAGTGGACTTGCCTGTCATTTTGGACATATTTTTCTGCAGTGAATTCGAGGATTTGCACGCTCGCCGTGGATGTTTAATATGCTAGTATGGGTCCGCTAGCGTTCATCCTTGTTGGTGGATTACTGTATTTTCAAGTTGATGGTAAGTTGCCTAAGCTGTGTTGTTTCTAAAAACTTCTCTTATCTGTTAAAATATTAAGTTCTGTTTTGCACAAACTCAGCTCATGGCACTCCACTTTTTTTTTTAAACCGGGGCTGATTTGTAAGAAATATTGTACATTTATATCGTTGGACTCAGGTTTGCAAGAGAAAACATTTAATTAATTCACAGAGTTTTGATTATTGAAGAATTGTTACCAGTTGTTATTGGGGAATGCTGTTCATTACTTGGCATGTGGTGTTTAAATTTATTTCGCCTCATTGCAGTGATTATTTTAGTTATTTATATGCTTTTCATTTATTAAACACAGCAAACATTAAAGTAATAAATAAATAAACAACTGAATTCAACAAATAATTCTTCTGTCCAATGCAGCTCATGATCGCTTTTCAAGAGGTTAAAATTAGGGCAGAGATGAGTTGATTTTTTTTTCCTTCCAGTGCAACAGATAGTGGAAGCAGTGTGCAGCCTGTGTTTTTAAATGGTCAATGTTCTTGAATGAAAATCATTATGGAAAAAAAGACCAGTTAGAAAGTGGGGTTTGAATGTTTTTTTCGTCTCTGAGACTCAGTGTAAAGAAAAGATCTCTGAACATGATTCTCTGGTTCTGTTACAGTGGCTACAGGTCATCTCTGTAGTGCAGATGTGGATGTGCAGATGTGCAGAGCATTTTCTTTAAGGATTTTTTTTAAATTCATTTAAACTAATCCCAAATGTTTGTGTGTATTCAGATGGCACAAATGAAAGACAAAGTAGTCTAATAGCACAACAGAAAGTAGTTCAGACCTGTGGGTGGGAGGTTCACTGGCTTGCAGGTGTTTGGCAAATGTGCTGTGAACGCCCTGCCTCTGCTGCACTGTAGTAGATGGTGCTGCTGCTGTGGTCATTTAGGATTTCACTGCTGCGATTGTGCATCATAGTGTAAGCCGGCTTAAATCCAAGCTGCCCCACTTTATTATTCCCCATTTGTTTGATTAAACTTTAATAATGATGCAAATAAGACTGATACAGTAGAATGTCTGCAGTCCTGTTCATCCAGTCTGCTGCTGACTGAGTGCTAAATCAGCATCTTTTTTTTTTTGGTATGATTTTACAAGGCTTTTTTGGGATTCACTGGCCGACAAGAGAACAGGTTTAATGGAGGAATTAAAAGAGCCTCAACTGCAGACTTAATGTGATGACTCACATCAATCATCAAAATGGGAGGGCTCAGTGACAGGAATTGTGATTGGGATTGGTCCAACCTGTGACTGGTGGAATGATGGGAGGGACTGAGACATATCACCTTTAAAATGCAGAAACCTTTGTGTGATTGTATTTTAGTGCTGCTTTTGAATTGGACACACCTATAAGTTTTCAAAGCGGGTCTCATGATGATAAAAAGAGGACATAATTCTCCTGACCAGTCACACACTGGGACATAATATCAGCTCTATGCTGCGAGCGATGATTCACACATGTGTTTGCTTTGTGTTGTTTGTACAACTTAGCAGTATGTAAAGCCGAGTTTTTGTTGTCACTGAATACAAGAGCCTGCAAGGCCCCATTTTTCTTTCATTCACCTGTCAACTCGCGCTTTTGTTCTTCACAGCTGCGAGTTTTGGTTCTGAAGCAGCCTTCATGCCTTCTGTAGTTAGCAAATCAAGTCCCCTTTCTGCTGGGATTTGAATATTTTCTCTTTTTCTTTCTTTTACCTTTTTTTTGGTGTCTTTCACCCTGTTCAGCCAAACCCACTGGTTGCTAAGCAGTGGCTGATGGCATTGCCGGCTCTCCAGAGGGGAGAGGGTGCACAACTCCCGGGGAGCAGTGGATCTTCCCAATCATTTGCCTGTCACCCTCCTCCCCCCTCTCTCTTCCTTGCCCTCCACCACCACCATCCCCAGTAGAACCCACCCATCACCCAGCCCTTTTCAGAGGTAATCTGAGGGTCCTTGGAGAGGGAGGAGCTTCCTCTAAGAGTCCACTTAGGCAGACAAAAAGGTCTGGAGTTGTATTCACTGGGCAGCATTGCCAACAAAGCCAAGCCTTGTGAATGGCGTCAGTCACTGTTTAGTGTGCTGTGATTAATACCGCTAGTGTGTACGAGAGGGGAAAGAAGGTGAGATGGACAGAGAAGTGTGTTGTTGCCAGGGTAGGAGGGGGATTGTTTTCAGACCTGAGAAAAGGCTGTGCATCTGAAAATGGGGTACCCACACTTTTTTAAGAATCTGATTGATTGCAGGAGAAGACATTTCCAGGAATACACCAGTCAGCAGCTGCCCGGTTATCTCTTAAACTCCACCGTGCTGCTTTTGAAGCTGGATTAGAACATGCTTTGCATAGTGGACATGCACTCCTGACCCTGTGCTATTCTGAGATCTCCTGCATGCTTGTGTCTGATGTAGGAGCTGGTGACATCACGTCATCCATCCTGGGTGTCACGCTGAGAGGTGGTGAAATATGTCCCAACTTAAATCTGTCTAAGAGGCTATGGAGATGACCACTTGGGGATCTTAGGTGGCCTAGACCAGCGGTTCTCAAATATGGGTCCATGGCACTTTGCTAGGGTTTCTTCTCAAACAGCTTTATAATATTTTAATTTTAGAATTTTAAATAGTTTGTAGATTTTGTTCTAAACTATAACAATCTATAACTCTTAATAAAAATAATAGAGAGATAATTCCTCCTTCCTCTAGTCAAGAACCTGTCACCGATTAAGGGTGGAAAGCAGGTCTTTCTGGCTTTGCTGTCATTTTAAAATGACTGGATAAAAAATGAAGTTGATGAACAACAACGAAAACTGAGCAAATATAATGAGGAATAGGGCTGCAACTAATGACTATTGTCAGTATTGATTTATCTGCTGATTTTTTTCATGAGTAATCCATTTATCAACTAGTCTTTAAGATGTCAAAAAAAAAACTGTGAAAATGCTCCTCACATGTCCCAGATCCTAAAGTAATGTTTTCACATTTCTTTGTTCAACTGAAACAATCCAAAACTCAAAGTCTCATAAATGACTAAATAAAACTTAAGAAGCCTGGACCAGCAAATGTTTGACATTTTTGCTTGAAAAATGAATGAAATTATTAATCAATTCATCATTGAGTTGGCAACTAATGTTCTTTTGATTGATTAATCAATTAATTGATTAATTGTTGCAGCTCCTATGAGAAGTGTAAAAAAAAAAGGGCTTTAACAAATTATTCCGATGGACATTCGTGATCTTGTAAGGGGACCTTGGCAGATAAAAAAACGAAGAACGTCTGGCATAGACAGTGTACAGCTCTTTATCTGTTAGCAGGGTTGTGGTTTCGGTAATGCTGAGTCAAGAGAAACTCAAACCGGGAGAGTGGTTGTGTTTGCGTCGGAGAAAAGAGGAGGGGGGTGAGAGATAAAATGAGTGTAATCAAATCTAAAAATTGAGAGAAGAGTTGTTTAACAACACAATCTTTTAAAGGGAAATGGCTGGGATGAGGCTTTATTACCAAAGCGCCCGGGAGACTAACAGCTCTGTTGATGGTCGTGATTGAATGAGAGAGGTTTAAAGTACTGCCCTATAATGGAAAGTAAGCCCAGATTAAAATAGTCTAGGTGAATGATGAGGCAGGCTGAGGTCATTGTGTAAGAGCCATTGCGATGTCTCGCCCCAAATGTGATTGTTCTGCTCGAGTTGGCAGCGTTTAGGCAGCGTTATTGTAATTGCGGTTCATTTGCTGGAATGGGGCTGCTGTAATGATGAACCCTCATCTGAGATCTACAGGAAGCTCCTCTCTACTGTCTCCCACGGTCTCATCACTGTCAAGGAAGCCGCTTCCCTCTGCATCAAAGAGCACTACTGTTTATTCTCTGATTAACATCAAAAATGAGTGGAGGATAAAGACAAATGTGGTGATCATAAGAGGAAGTGAATGAGCAGGGAACAAAGAATGAGACGAGCACTTGTCCAATGAAAATCAGCTTACAGTCCCGTGATAAGTGTTACTTGACCAGTGATGTGGGCCTGTCAGCTCCTATGATATTTTAACAGCCGAGTCTGTCTACTCTGTGGATCACATTTCAGCAGATATCAACTCCACAGGCTCAGGATGGAACAGAATAGGCTTTGAGCTCTGCATAGTTCCTTTTAAGTCCAAAGTACTGATCTGTGATCACTCAGAAATAAAAGGATTCACAGCTGTTTTAAATTCTGGGATCACGCTGGTTAATGCCTTTACATTTTCACAGTGCAGATTGCAGAAGTGGGAGAGAAAATGTCAGCGTCAGACAATGCACATGGCTGATTTTGCTGTAAGACCAGCAGAATGCAGGGGAGGTAATTCCACTTTTCCCTGTTTTACCTCCGCTTTATTAAGCCCCAGCCAAGCATACCCCTGACATTTACAGAGCAGAAAAAGGCCTAGTGACTTGATGCTTTTGCCTGGAGAAACAAAGACAGACTGAAGATAGTGCTAACAGGTAGGCGGCAGTAAAGGATAAGAATCTTTCCTCATATGATTTATATTTCCAAACTTCCCCGTACGCACATACACGTACAACTATCTGTCGTTGTTCATGAGGGTGGAATTCAAACACTGAGGGGGTTGTTGTACACCTGCGATGGCTGTATACTTGGCGTGTGTGTGGAGGTAGGGATGGGGGAGGAGTGCTATGATGAATTGAGCATGCTGACTATGAGGTAAAGCAAGCGGTCACCTGTCTCACACACCTGTACTTACAGAATACACACCTGTGCTTACCCTTCTGGGCCCCCAGACACACGTATAATCCCTTGCTCTAGTCTCTGGCCGCCTCTGTTTGCCAACAGCCGATTAAGGGTTTTACGCAGGCCAAGAGACAAAGAAACATAGATCTAATTACTGTTATATAATCCCTGATGATTAGATGATAGTGAATGCACCCTTATTGATCAATGGCAAATACCCAGCCAGCAGTTACAATCCAAACTGCCTCTGTTGTAGGACAGATTACTCCATTGCAGTGTGGATGTGATGAGCATTTTTATCTCCACAAAACTTGATTATCTTAAGAGCATGCCAAAACGCAGACAGCACAGAGTACAGCACAAGCCTGCGGTGCCTTAAACTTGCTGGAAGAGACAGCATGTTTGTTTTATTACTGTTTTAATGTTGCATGCTGCACTGAAACATTGTGTTTGGGGAGGCGTCTAATTACTCTGGATCCCGTTGCCCTCTCTCTGCCCTCTGGTTGGCTGTCTCGCAGCAACCTACAGATAGAAGGGAGGGATGTCAAGGTTGACTGACTCATAGAAGTACATACGACTATATAACTATTCATGTTCATGGGTGCAAGCCCACACAGAGGCAGAGAAACATGCAAATGCATACTGGCAGCCATGCACTGTGGCTGCACTGAGCATTTATTTATAAAGAGGAACAAGTAAAGAGACAGTATATAAATTAAGTTGAATGAATAGCACATGCTGTATTAATTGTCATCACTGTTTTCTTAGGATGTCAACGGTTAACCATGATAACATTTTGGACCGATTACACATGTCGGTCTATCAGTCAAAGGCAGAGTAAGTAGGATTTGTCAGTAAACACACCAGAAAGATAGTTGAATGTTGTGTCTCATTCCCAGGACGTCAAATATCAACTTTTTGTGTTGGGAAAGCATCCTGAGCACAACAGAATTAGGAGAAAAAAGAAGGTATGGATGAAGGGCGGGGTCTCCGCAGATGCAGGCATTGTTACACACTTTTGGTGTGTTGTGGGTGATGATTATTTTTGTGTGTGTGTTGCGAAAAAGCCGACTAGTGCTGATGAGTTGATGGAGTGCCAAAATGAAAGTAAAGCCTCCTGTCTTAAAAATCAACTGTTTTGTTACCGTATAATTGTTGACTGGCTGTTAGAAGCAAAATTAACTGAAACTGATATCCCTACTATTTGATGGACATACCTGGTTTTGGTATATTTCCAGTCACCATTACGTTCCCTCTTGTTTTTCCTTTTTGTGTTTTCAGTCAGTAACCATACCCTCTTGTTCTTCATTGTCCGGAGTTTGTGTGACAGTTGTACCTGAGCCGAGTGTCTCACCAGTTGTCTTGAAGATGAGGTCAGGCCTGCCTGGTGATAAAAATGCATGAGCTGTCTCTCAGTGTGAGACGTGTGAAGATGGACAGCCAGAGCATGACACTCGAGCACACATCCGTCACACACAGCAGTAGCCCAGTGCAGCTGTAATGCCGCTCAGAATTGTGGAGCTAGTGAATAAGTGTCTTGTTCCAGCATCTCCATCCTCAGCCTGGTCTATGGATTACCCATCCATGACAGCTTGGCACCTTTTCTTCCCCATAACTAACTGGGGAATTGAACCCTATAGAAGTACATGGACTCCAAAATATGCACTATTTCTATCACTTGCGAAACCAGTGTTTTAGTTTTAGTGGAAACTACAGCAACCTGGAGGTTTTCTAAAGGGCCTGATATCTCCCTTCATGTGAATGAGGGCATGTAAACGTTTACAGCACTGTATAGTAGGGGCCATGAATGGGTATTGTTCAGATTTTACTGATACAGATATCAATACTGATACTGCTTATCAATGCAGATACTTACTAATACTGTTATTGATACTACTCGCCATAATTTTGAGCAAAAAATAAAGACATGACTCAGAGGCATTTCAACAAAGTTTTGTTAGGAGCCTGTGTTAATCTAAATTTTGGCAAAAAGATTTTACTTTTTACATTAAATGAATATTGGCTGCAAATATTGGTTATAGGTTTCCTTGATTACTAATAATTGGAATCTGTATCAGTCCTGAAAAAAACATATTGGTCAACCCCCACTGTATAACTGGCTCCCTGTGACAATATGTGAGGACTGATATGTTAATATTGTTGGGGCTTTTATGAATTACAAATAATGTATAATGCAATTGTTTTGCCTTATTTGGTAATGAAACATAGTGTTCCCTGGTAAATGTATTTCTAATTAACCTTGATGTGTAATCAGTGTCTGTATGTGTTAATATATGCTGTAATATGCTAAATTATGTTAACAGTTCACTTGCAAAAAATGACTGTCAGGCCAAGCTGCCTCATTTAACAGCGTTCTCATTATATGGCATTTGGAAGCTGGTCAAATAAATGCATACATAATAATGTGTTAAGTAATAAGGCTGTATGTCAGTGTTGTGGGAATCTGCTCTTGTTGTGTCCCTGCTGCAAAAACATGGCACCACACTGCTTTGTAAAGCGAGCCACCATGACCAGGCGCGAGTTGATTTACTGTATATAATGGCTCCTGGTGAGACTGGCTTTGTGGTTGAAAGTCTCAGTGTGGAACGTGCCACGAGCCAAGTGTCACAACCATCGCAGCGGATAGGAAAGAAAACCTTAATCGCATCCTTGAACGTTTGAACTCTCCAGTTTCACTTCCAGGATGGTGATGATTTTTCTGGAGGGCTGCTCACAGGCATTTGTCATGTAGAGGCCCGGTAACACGCAGCTAGTGGTAGAATTATGAAATGTAGTGTGTGCATGTGTGTGAATGCGTTTGCAAGCACCATTAATAACCATCAAAGCCCATTGTTTTTTTGTGTTAGCGTGGATTTATGGGCCTGAGTAAATTGAATAAGTCCTTCATCCACATACTGCAAGCACCCTTGACCCTGTCGCCCCAAGCCAGACCAGATGAAGTGTCCCATGGAATAGAAATTTAATAAATCTCATCTTGACTTGCATGCTGTACCTTAAAAAACACAAACAGAGAGCCATAAGGGCCATTTGATTACCTTGCACTGCTCTCCGAGTCCATCACTTGGATTGTGTGTGGTTACACCTCCTATTCCTCATACTCATGTGGGGCTAAAGACCAGTAGTGACCACCCTCATTCACATGCAGGGACACTGCTGTGTGTTCACTGTAGGTCAGCACCCACGGTACACCTCCAATTATCCACTCATCTCTCAACACAGTGTATCATGGACACCTGAAGGCCTTCTCCTCCACCCTCCCCTCCTCTGCGCCTCCATTTCTAAAGCAATAAAGCACTTATTTATTTCTCCCTATTCAATCTGCTGGGGCAGCTCAGCAATGCAGGTAAAGAGATTACAATGCTTGAGGGAGAATCAATTGATGCCATTCATTTCATTGCACTTCCCTCAGTAGGAACTGTTTAGAGTAACCCACGCTTGAAAGAAGGGAATTGGTGGTTTGTAATTTCGCACCCAGCTCACACACACAGATATGTATTTGGAGAACACAAACATAAACATTTCTGCTTGCTTAGCTGATATTATTGCATGTTTACAGAAAGCAGGGGTTCTCAAACTTTTTCAGAGGAATTTGGTGTCTCCAAAGGACCCGAACTTACAAAAATACATAATGAATTGCTATAATGTCTGCATTTATAAACCAATAAAAACACAACAAACCAAATTTAAATTGTATATGAAATGTATTTATTTCATTAAACAAGTACATCACAGCAATAATCAAGTTGTATTGTTACGTTTTTCACCCCTTCATAATAAATTTGCATTGTCCACTGACATGCTAAAGGGCTTTAAATCTGAACCAGACCAAACCAAATTTAAATTAAAGTTTGTCTGCTTTCTGTCTGTCTTTCCATGCTACCTGTTATTGTCTAAAGAAATGATGTGTTTATTTTGCTCCGACAACTGGCGACTCAATGAAAATGAATCTTTGAACATTTTGAGTCTTAACTCTAAGTTTGGGTAACGCCAGATTAAAGTGATAAAAGAAAATTGTGCTCTACTGTCATATTTTTCTACTGATCATAACCAGTGCTTGACTGTAACAAGTGGACGTTAAACTGACGTCAAGAACTCTTCTGCAGTAGTTGAGGAGGATCATTCAATTGATCTCTTTAATTTTGACACTTGTTTGGGGATTTGAATTGTTGATTTTCCACACATCTTAAATATCAAGGCCACTGCCATTGTGCAAAGCAGAAAGTTACGGCCGCTGCTGCCTGCCTATGTTGATTAGGGTCCATCTTCTCACTCCTGTCCTGCCTATCGATTTGTACGGTCCTAGTCTGGTCCACCAATCACTTGGATGCAGCCGGGGGAAGCAAAACTGTATGAGCTCGGCGAGAGCGTCAATCTGGGCGGCTGACGTACAGCTTGCCAATTGTGCCTCTCAGTGTTGTTTTTGGTACATGCCAATTAGAGTAACTTGTGCAAAACAAGGCACTTTGTTTATTGTTGTAAAAAGGATTGGGCTAAAGAAACTGATTCTATTGACACACACGTAGGATTTGCTATCTGTCTAGAGACATCAGGTGATAGAGGTGCTGTCTTTTTTTTTTACCATTTTAAGTTAGTTTGAGAGGATTTTGTTTTACAGCTATTTTTGTTGTTTCATTTTAGTCTGTGGTTAGCTTCTTTTCTGAGAGTCCTCTTTTTGTTATATTTCTTTTGTTAAGTTGAGCAGCACATTGGCCCTTTTCCCTTTGTAGTTTCACCTCCCCGTTTTTTAAGTTTGTCAATTTTTTTCAAAACTGTGCTAAATAAATAACTTTATTTCATCATTTACAACTGGTTATGTTGCTTTCAGAGGGAGGCAAGAAAATGGCTGAGCACAGAAGGATCTGCAGGGAAAGAGCAAGGGCTAAAGATGGTGGGGTGGTGGTGCAGCGAGCTACATGCTTGAGTGGCCCTGGCATCGGAAATCATTTAATCTGCATCACACAGTTTAGTGTCCCTACCAGCAGCCTGACAGTCCAACAGAGCTGGTGCTATACTCTCTTTACACTAATCATCCCACATATAGAGAGCCAGCAGCAGCACTCTTATCAACACACTGCACTTCACCATAAAGAGGTCTTCACTGTCCTTATGTCCTCCTCCTTTCCCTCCTCTAGTCTCTTGTTTCAAGGCAGCAATCTCAACTCTTCTGAGACACACCATCTGCTGAAAAAAAAAAGATAACATCACCTTTTCTTTCGTGGCTACTGATAGTAGAATGAAGAGTGAGAATGAGAGTAGTTTAGAAAAAAAAACACAAGGTGGAAAGAAACTGCTTGAAATGCAAGCTATGTGAATCAGCCTTTTGCAGCAAAATCAGATATTCTGTTTCCCACAGTAATCTATTTATATATTCCAACTGCATGGGGGAGAGAGGGCAAATACACAGATGCAGAGTCAATACGACCCCACCACACCACTGCCCGAAATACACTCGGAGTGGAATTCTATCTGATATTTGTTGGAGGCAAGCATAGATGCAGTGAGATGTTGAGAGCAGCTCCTAGAATTACCCTTGTGTTTGCTTTCAGAGTATAGATCGTAGCAGGAGACAGGAGGAGGGGAGGACAGTTGAGTAGCAGAGCACTGAGGCGGAACAGAGTCCATCATGTGAGATTGCTAGCTAGCTATAGCTCACACTCCTTCTTTCTCCTGCAGCAGAAGATGAAACGAAAGAATCTGCACCTGTGAACATCCTTCATTTCACTTTCTGTGTCTTCAATCTGAGGATTTTGCTGTATATTCCAGGCCATACTTGCCAACCGTCCCGATTTTCCCAGGAGACTCACATTTTTCATTGCCCTCTTCCATTTTCCTTTCCAGGGTCACAAGTCTCTCGTAATTCCTCCCAATTTATGGCAAAGTTTGACTCCATTTTTTTTTCCTTTTTCATTATTACAAACGGTTTCTGGCACTGTACATTGTGTATAAGCCCTACAACTCTAAAAATGTACTGTTTCAACCTGGGCAACAATACAGGTGCACCAGATGTTGTTTCATGCACAGCATTCATGTGATATGTAAGAGAGCTGCTTGAGCTTTGTCGTCCTCAGTGATCGAGAGAAAGGAGTGAAATGGAGAGAACTAAGAGAAAGAAATACGTTCTGGAAAGAAAAATTCCTGTGTCTTAACGTAAAATTTTAAAGGAAAGAGGCATGCATTTTGTAAAATCTTTCTCTAAGGGTCAGGGGCAAAAAAATTGTGAATGAATGAATGAATGAGAGAAAACTGATGAATAAATTAATGCAAGCTTATACCAGCGTTCAGGCCAGAGGGGTAAATTATTCTTCTCTAGAGATCCACTTTTTTTTTCAGTTCTGATCCAATTCCGACATTTGAATTCGGATAGCTGCCATTTCCAATATTATACCAATACCCACACTCTTTTTTTCTTGATGTTTAGGATTATTTATTATTATTAGTAGTAGTAATAGTGGTGGGAGTGATAGAGGTAGTAATAGTAGTAAGATTACATGACGCTCAAAACTGAACTTCAGTCTAGAAAGCTTGTGTAGTTTGTGTAATGTAATTTATGTAATGGCGTCCTTCAACTGTTGTGGGGCTTTGTAGGATTATAACCTGTGACAATCACACGTGCAGCTGATGGACTGAGAGACAGCCCTCATTTGCCTAATTTCCCATGATACATTGCTGAGAGTTTAAGTTTGCCTGATGAATGCCTGACGTCAATATTGGGCCCCTACTATCGATATTGGATTGGATCAGTGTCATCTCTAATTATTCTGTATGGCTTTTTGAGAATCAAAAGTTAAATTAAAAATATCTTACATAAAAATGCTGGTGCAGTGTAGGCCTCCTTGTTATTTTGTTATTTTCATTCTTTAAAGGTCACCGAATGCAAGACCCCCAAACCCATGCATTGGTTTCGAAATCCTCTCTATTTTTGCATGCATGTATCTTGTGGCTGGCTGTATGCAGTGGGCTGGGGTGGACTCCTGTGGGTTGTCTTCAGTGACACCTCAGCGAGATGACCTGCGTGTCTGGTATTGGGTGGGGTATGGTGGGGGTGCTCATGTGCTGTGACGCCACTGACAGCCCACTGTAAAGAAGATGAATCTGGGGTGCAGAACAGGGCTGCTTGCAAGTGTCACGGCAGGCCGGTGCAGAGGCGAGGACGGCCAGTAACATCATTCTATCGCCACCCCCAGTTTCCCCCTGCTGCTCTCTCACATTTCCCTTTTGATGACATGACGGATATGACTCTGTCACCCTCACAGCGAGGGGAGGATGTAACAGGACAGAGAGCAAGTGAAGGAGACAGAGAGATATTGGGGAGCGAGAGGCGAGGAGGGAGATATATAGAGAGGAGATGGAGTGGGAGGTTGAGGAGAAGTGGAGAGAGCCAAGAGAAGTGGGAGGCAATATATTTCAGGATGGACAACATGGATCTAATACATAATTCATTCCATCTGGATTTTTTTTTGGTACAATTTTATATTCACTCATTTGTTGAGTTTCAGCACTTTCTGCCTGAAATTCCTCCACCATTTTGGTATCCACATTACAGCGTTACTGCGTCTTGGCCTGGATCTTGGTTTTCATGTTTGATGTTTTATGGAGCCTCAGTGACTGGAACTTTTTTTGCCTTGGTCTGAGGTTGCCGTTGGTTACCTGTGATCAGCAGCGCACATGTCTGTTGGCAGAATAACTAATATCTCTTCGGGGAGCCCTTCCTTTTATGCTCTGGCTGAGACTGGTGTGGGTATTGATTTGGTTGGTGGGCTTGAATTTCTCCAGGGAGCTAATAAAAATAATTACAAAAAGATCATCAAAGGCCTGACCTTCTGTTGCACACATGAATAAATATGTGACAAAGATAATAGAAAAGACCCCCTCTATGTGTGTGGCCTGTGGAATATGAGGGAGAACAAGCTGTTATAGTTAAAGTGGTGTTTTTTATCCTGGATTTGACCTCCGAATTTAACCTTTTTTGTTTAACTATGTGTTAACTTTGACAAATGTAAGGTGTGATTTGTTTTTTGGAAGATAAAAAAAAACTAGAGAGTGAGAAAACATGCTGTAAAACTGCACATTTCTTGGATAGTAGCATTGCATCCGATTTCAGTGAAGCTGACATAAGTAGAGTGAAAGAAAAGGCAGAAAAGAATCAGCTTCTGGTTCAGTAATCCCTCTCTGATTTCATTCTCTGTCTGTGCGCTTGTTTGTTTGTTCTCTGGTTCTTGCTTTCCTCCAGGAGTGGATGACTGCACAGCAGTGGTGAAAAGTAATGGTGGTGTTATTGCAGACAGGGGGAAACACAGCATTTTGATTGGAGCGTGTGCCCTGAGACCCAGTGAAGTGCACTCGCCTCAGCTCAGAGAGCACTTGATTGCACAGCACCAATGATCGCATTAAAAGGGCAACAGAAAGCCCATTTACCGTAAAGAGAGTGAGAAAAGGGGCCCAATAGGAAGCTGAAAATTGACTTTCACTTCTGTTGGGAGCTTGGTCCGATGGCCAGCCAGTGGGGATATACATGACTCTTTTTATTTGATCTTCATGGGCCGCATCTCTCAGACATGGGAGCCTCATGAGGGCACAAAGGTGTATTTGAGTTTGTGCTTTTGAAAGTGAAGCTTGCTCAACAACAGGCAGGTTTTACATGTTGAGGTTACCCAGTATTGAGATTGATGTGCCTCTTTTAAAACATATTCCATAGCATATGGGTGTGCTTTTAACCTTTTCTACCTCTACACCTGACTAGCTCCACTCAGGAAGGACACTGACCAGTCACGTCTGGCCCTCTGTGCACCCGGCTCAGCTTTTTCTGGCAGGGAAAGGACAATTGTAGAGGCATCTGCTGTGTTCATTTCCACCGGAAAAGAGGAGAGCAGATGGAGACTCAAGGTTTAAGTGATTAGAAGGCAGTAGATTGGAATACAAATTGGATTTAAAGAAATTAGACTGATATAAATCGAATGGAGTTGCTGCGGTTTAGTGCTGTGCATGCGCACTGGCCGTAGTGGAGAGTCACCGCGGGGCCTGTGGATTATGAGGGAAGCAGATGCTCCAATGAGATAAGAATAAATGTGCGTTTGACACTCCATCTGAGGGAGATGGGGGTCTCCATGTCCGTCTTTTATCTTGCCCTCCATTTATCAATGTCACAGTGTTAATTACTGCTTCATTTATTTAGTCACTTACCACCAGAATACAAACTTGCCCCTCTGCCCCTGCGCTGATGGGGAAACTGACTGCTGGCTAGATTACTGTTACCTACCGCTGGTGAAAGACACTGGGTTAAAAACTGCCAGCGGTATATTGTGGGTTTTTGTTCCACCACCAATAGTACATCTTCAGTTTTAATGCCAGTGAGATTAGATCATGCTCTCCAGGAGCAGGATATCACCACCCCCTCTTCTACAAACCCCTCTCTGTGGCCCCACTTAGAGCAAGACACTGGGCCTGATCACTAATCAATGACAGGGAAATGGAGGGAATTAGCCCAAATTAGGAAGAAGAGAGAACAGACTACCTCCTGTTCGTGGGTCAATATGCCACTGTCTGATGCCTGATCCCTGTTAAGACAAATGGTGGAGTAGTGCACATTTATACAGTGTGTGTTTGCATGTATGCAGAGGTGGCAAAAGTGCACCAATTCTGTTCTCAAGTAGAAGAACAGATACTTCAGAGACTGTAAAAAAAAAAAAAAAAAAGAAGAGAGAAGCACTGATTCAACTTCTTTACTCAATTAAAGGGGGAAAAGTACAGGCTCTGAAATGTACTCAAACTATAAAAGTACCAATACCAGCCATACCAAATGCTGGTAGGATCCTGCCACCTCCCAGCAGACTCCTGTATGCCGTGTTTTCCCAGGATGCTGAAGTCATATTCGATGGCATTCATTCTCTCTATGTATTTGCTCATGTTTTACAAAAGATTTAACCTGAGCTAGGCCATACAAAGAAAAAAAAAATTAACGCTCAGGCATCAGAGGTGGTATTTGGAAGGAAAAACTGGTGTTGGAACATTGTTATAAAATAACAATAATCAATAATTCCCCTCAGAAGCATCAAAACTAAACTATGGAGCCAATTTTTAAAATGTAAGAGAGAGATATTTGTGTTAAAATAGGGAGTAGACTAAAAGTAAAAAAGTTGGCATAAAAATAAATACTGATACCTGAAAAATCTTCTTGTGTACAGTAACAAAGTATTTGTACTTTGTTACTTCCCACCTCTGCATGTACACATACTCAGAGTCTTTGAAGTGTATTTTGTGCTGATCAGTGGCTTTCTGACTGTGTCTGTCCTTTTTGCCGGGAGACTCCTGGGCAGAATGGACCAGGGTACAGCGTGTCCCGGTTCCCCCTGGGAGATTGAAGTATAAGGGGTAGTGGAACATGTGCAAACCCTGGCAAACAAAGAGCTGGAACCTCCACTGTTTTGCCTCCATCCCATGTTGAAATTAGCCCTTACATAAGCACAAAGGCATACGTGGTACACTGCTCTTCTGTGCAGCAGCCAGGCATCGTCCTATTACCCCACTGCACTGCCCCGGGGAAGGGCACATGCAGTCATCAACTCGGCTCAATCACACGCACACCTGCAACAACTAATTTTAAGACAAAGAGCCCAGCACTCTACTTAATACAGCTCTGACTGGTTAGCATTCTGCTGCCAACTGAATCGGAGTTATTGATGGGGTATTGAATGTGCTTCAAAAGAGAGAGGATAAAGAAAGGGCTGTTGGAAAAGTTTGCCTTATTCCCCATTCCCCTTACTGTGTCTGTGACTGTTTGATGCTGGATCAAACTCTTTGATTGTTGCATGGTTCCCAGGGTCTCTGTGATGTAAATGTGTGTGTGTGGCCTGCCCTACAGCATCTTATCTCCACGGTTAAGACCTGGTCACAGAAACACACAGCACTCTGACTCTGGGAGCATTATCTTAGCTGCCAGACTCCCGGAGCTCAGCCACTGCAAGCCCTAATAAAAAGGAGTGGGCCAAGGTTTTCAGCCACAGGGGATTAGCATTTGACATTAGTCTAGACCCCAGCATTCATATTCACATCACATGTATACTTGCAGCAGCAGCGGACTCAACCGTTTTACTTGTTTGCACCCCACTGAAAGCCAAATATATAATTTGGGTGTGTGTATAGTTCAGATGTAAGCTGACTGTACGCTTCCATTCACCGTTCACCCATGGGTCCAATTACCCTCAAACCCTTGCATATACGGTTGAGAAGAGCAGATGGCTGCTTTTTGAATGGCCTGAAATGGTGATTAAAGGGTCCAATATATGTTTTTTACATGCGTCTAACCCAAGATAAGCTTTGTTAACTATTAGTTAGAATCAGCCATCATTTTCCACGGCTTATCCGGGTCTGTGCGGCGGTGGCAGCAAGCTAAGGAAAAGAGCTCACATGTGTTGATTTTGGCACCTGATTTTAAATTAATACTGGTCTCAGTTTTCCGATGGAAATATAGATTATAGTTTGTGACATTTTAGCGGAGTGCTGACTGTTTCCATGATTTCTCCCAGCCGTTTTGTTGCTGCGTTTCATTTTCAGTGTTTCATTTTGTAGCTATACAAAGGTAGCCAATGAAGAAGATATTTCTTGCCTTCACAGAAAAAGTAGTTAACCTTAAAAAACAACAAGATGTTGCTCAGTTGTGAGTAGGTGCATTAGTAAAACTGGTACTTAAGTAGCTAAATTAACTTCTCAAAAAAAAGTCATTTTGGGCAGATTTTGAATAAGCAAGGACTTAATGATAAATAAATAAAGAAAAAATATTTAACTTTTCTTTTGCATTCTCAGTGTTTAAAGTGAAAATTCTGATACATGCCTTCATAGTTTTGTTTATAAATGTTACTATTTATTTATTTATTTTATTATCTACTTATTATTGTATTCTATGTGAAATATTTCTTTGCCATCCTTTTGTCTTTTTGGAAAAAAGGTTTCAGCACTATTTTTCATAGCAGTTTTCATTGATAAAGCAAACGGTGCACCTGAGCCATATCCTGTAGCTCCTTCTGTGGTATCCTGAGGCCTTCTCCTGCTCAGTTGGATACACGATCTGTTACTTTCAGTTGTTTTTATTAATTTACCCCCTACCTTTTCCCTATTTTCCAAATATTGTACCTGCTGGCTATTATGTTAATGAAGACGAATGATGAGAAGGCCTTATTGTATTAGAATATGGAACTGAAACGATGCTCAAAGTCTGCATGCTGTTATTCTGTGATTAATCGCATCTCATCTTTTTCCTCCAGGATCCCGTCTGCGCCAGGAGGACTCCCCACCCCGGATTGTGGAGCACCCCTCTGACCTGATTGTCTCCAAAGGGGAGCCCGCCACTCTCAACTGTAAAGCGGAGGGGCGGCCGACCCCGACAGTGGAGTGGTACAAGGACGGAGAGCGGGTGGAAACGGACAAAGATGACCCACGTTCTCACCGCATGCTGCTGCCCAGTGGCTCGCTTTTCTTCCTTCGCATCGTTCACGGGCGACGGAGCAAACCGGACGAGGGAGCCTACGTCTGCGTGGCCCGGAACTACCTGGGAGAAGCTGTCAGCCGTAACGCATCTTTGGAAGTAGCATGTGAGTCAGCGTGTCCTCTTTCTCATTAATTTATCTTCTTTGCTGCGTTGCTGAAGTTATTTTGGTTATATAATTTAATACGTGATTTGGCTGGATGAAGAAAGTCTTGGTCTTGCTGCACTCAGGTGATGGAAAGACTGGATTTACAAGAAAATTGAGAGATATTCAATATTTGAACATTTCCTGTCAAAACAACTCTTCAATCTTTGTTTTTCCAATTTAAACATAATGGAACAACAGTGAACAAATCATGTTTGATATGAAGAACTGTAATTACACTATTTTAAGAGTTAATTCCATCTTGCTTTTGGAGTTCTCTATTTGCAAACACCATAATGAAAAGGTACAGTTTAGCTCTGCGGTCTCACAATGTGACATTGTTTGGTAGGACAATATGTTGTGTTTTTCAACAAAGGACGTGAATTAAATTTGATATGTTTTCACCTTGAGGGAGTTTTATTGAAGTTGTCTGCAGACCTTTGAGTTTGGCATAAAGCTTCTGTCAAACTATATGAGAGGGACATGATGGCCTGGCAGACATGGGGTCTCTCACAGGTGGGTGGGGGGGTTGGACGTCAGGCACAGATCAAAGTCCTGATGGACATTTGACACAGGCTGCCTGGACTGTGTTGGTGGACATTGACAGGCAGAACCTGAGCTGCGGATCAAATTACCTTTGAAGATGAGCCTCCCCCTCCAGTAGGCTCAGGCTGGGCTTCCTATGGAGCGGCTCCCAGGGACCTCAACTACCCATAAGGTGGAGCAGAAAGTCTCCATGTCCCCACGTTGTTTTAACTGGTCCTGTGTTTCAAACAAGGGCCGTGTTCATGGGGCACAGTCACACTATAGTGTATGTTTTTTGTGGTATTTACAGACTTCTTTTAATGCTTCACTTGATTTGTTTGATTTGGCATGTAGTCTTCGGAATATCATATAATTATGAGTGACATTAACTTTAGGTATTGTAGAGTTAGCTGTAATCAGTAAAGCAAACATCTTGTTAATTTAATGTTTGACAGTGTTTTTAACAGAAGAGACAGCAGAAATACCATCCTCCACATTAAATAAAGGACCTGTGACTGTATTTCTGAGGTGATTACAATGATCAGTGGTAGTTGGCTTGTGATCCTTAGGAAATGGACTTTGTGTGGTAGAGAGGCGGGGGTTGGTCTCCGCCTCTGATCCAGTCCCCTGCCTTCCCGAGGGCGTCGCAGCAGCAGCCCCCAGGTGCTAACTGCATGACAGCAGCTTGATCTATCGATTGCTGTAAGAGGGCTCTCCCAGTCTAAATGAAAATTCATGAAAAATTGATGAAGTCTCCAGATTATTTTATTTTTCCCTCCTCATACTGTTCCTTAGCCTTTATTTTCAGTACTCTCTGTCCCTCTCTGGTGTAATATGGGTTGAGCAGCAGAGGGGGTTGAATAGAGGCATTGACTGCTTGAATGGCTTAAAGGGTGACGGGTGAGAGGTCAGGAGGCCAGGAGACAAGGGGATAAGGAAGAGCTAGCAAGGTGAGGAAATAAGAGCACACATATAATGGGTATTACCACTGATACTGGATTTGAGAGAGAGAGGTTCAAGCCAAAGCCTCAGGCCACAGTTTGAGTACACAAGGATATAGAACTGTATTTTATACCTACCGTTTTTACAAAAAACGCTTCACCATCTTCTGTTTAAAAATTCCTGTAGTGCATATCTTGTTGCCTTGGGCTAATTTATTGGTCACTTTGCATAGTTATCAGAATCAAAAGTACTTCATTGGTCTTGGCATTTAATACGCCTTCTAACTGGTCTTTCTGGTTTGTTTTTCATCTCCTGCCTTTGTTCTACAACAATACACCAAACAAAGAAGATCTCTGGGGTGGAAGAAGATTTTTAAATTAATTGAAATGACTTCCTTAATGCAGAAACGTTACATATTATAGTTTTAATTGCTCATTGAAGTGACATCACATCTCTCATTTCCATTTGTAGATAAACCAATATTTGCATTACACTACCTGACCCAGTTTTGCTCATGTTGACCTGACCTGACCTGACCTCAGACACTCATACTTTGAGAATGTCAGCAGTGTTGGCCAGACCAAGATGGAGTGTGGGTGTAGGAAATGGCAGTGCTGGTCAAGTGCAGTTCAACGGGGACAGTCACTTGATTGGGACGATCAAGTAACTGTGCAATGAAGTTTTATGAAAGTATAATAATAATGATATAAATAATTTGATTATGAACAGATCATGACCCTCAGAGGCACTTCAGAGATAATAGAGGATATGAGGAGAAAGAAATAATCGGCAGGTAGGGTATAATATTAAGACATTAATGACTTGTTGAAACTTTAATGACAAGTAATCTAAGGGATATTGAGTAGGAATGTCCCAAAGCTGGTGTGCAGGATTGGCGTCTGAACCAATCAAGTGTCTGGCCTTGGGCACCAGAATGGACAGAATCAGTGCAGTGCTTGTCTGGCGTTGTTCTATTGTTGTTTTACCATTGTGCCTTTTTCATTGAGCGCAGCCTCTCCTGCTGTCTCTTAAATATACAGTTGTGTTAGCCTTTCTTTAAAATGTAGTGAACAGATAATATAATGATGGTCTACGTCTTTGTATAATATATACAAACCTTAAGTATTCGCAGACAATAACAGTAAGGCAATGATCAGTTATAGCTATTATATACCTCAGTGTCATGAATATATGGTCATCTGCAGCATATTTTATCTGTGTATTTTTGTTTTCCTAGAAATCAGGCTATCAAAGATCCTAAAGAGGATGGAGGGCAATTTTGTGGACTGCTCCATGCCTGGTTTATTTCAGGCTGTGGGCTTTCTTGGCTTTCTCTTTCAGCCAGGTCTTCGGGGGGGCTGGGGGAGCTGAAGGGGGTGGGGGTGCTAAATCCCACTGCATTGGCTTACTGCAGTGATTAGCTTTATCAGGTCCTGACATCCGTCTAGTGATTGTAAAGCCGGAGCTAATCGCACAAGAAAAAGCAGCATTTAAATCTATATCCATGTTGAACTGGGTTTGTGTTTATGATATGTCCCCACCACCACCACCTCCCCACCTCCTTCTCTCCCCTCCCTTGTATTGAACACACCTTTGCCCCCCTTCCATTCACGAGTGGTTGAGCAGGACCCTGGTGAGATAATTGAATTGCAGCTCTGAAACAGATTGAACTCAGTGTCCACTGAGCAGAGCGGCGCTGCTGCATGCTGGACGTCCAGCTGGGCAGCACTCACCACTCTCTCTGTTTGAGGAGGAAAGGTGGAGTGCAGAGGAAGAGGGGGAAGAGGCCTCAGAGCGGAGCCTCTGCATTATTAATGCGGGCCAGATTGGGGAGACTTGTGCGGTTACTGGGCTTGTAGTCTTTCAAACATGTCTCCTTTAAGTATTGGATGTTGAACACACATTGCTCACAAATGGGCATGGATAGTCTTATGTTATCTAAAGCCCCTTTACACTGGATGAAAAAAACTCCAACACCCACTAACATCTGGCTTTTGTCCTCAGTGGGATAGGGTACAATCGGCATTCACTCCCGAGTGAAATGACTCTGCAGTAGTCGCGTGTATTTATTGATGTGATCGGCAGTTATGTAAACCTCAGACACTAATTTTCATCACTGCTGTTGGTAACTTCGGCAAATCTTTGGCTCCTTTTCTACACACATGCTGCCTGGCTTAACTTGGTACATCAGCCCAGTGTGATGGAGTTCAAGGTGTGCTTTTACTGTTATTTTGTTATCTAAAAGCTTTTGTTATGAATCAGCACATTCAGGAAATGTTAGGTTTTCATCTGCAGTAACTTAACACGAGTCCTACGCCGCTAAAGCGAACATGAAACAATAAAGTAAAGCTGATGCCTGAAAGTACAAACACTGACACAGGAGAGAAACTAAACTTCAAACCACAGAGATTCAGAAGCTACAAAAGTACAGAGAGCTGAACACACAGACACTTTTAAAAAAACGTTCTCACAGCTCTCTCTGTGCATACGAGTTGAGTCTTAGCTTTCCAGCAGACATCAGAAACTTATCTACTGGCAATGGAAAAAAGGTCTATTTTTAGTGTGTTTAGTTGCATTTTAAAAAGATGCCATATACACATTAATTTTGCTGTAAAAACAATATTAGTCCATGGTGCGTGTGCAGAGTTTGAGGATAACACCTAGACATCACTTTGCTGCATTTGGGAAAGGATTTCATTATAGCTGTTGTTCACTGTCCTGTACTTCAGAGAATGGAGAACTTGTAAACGTGTTGCCTACAGGGTATCTGAGTAGTCCGCTTTGTAATCTCGATCCTCCTCCCATCCTCTCCAAAACTCACTGCAGGCCAGCTCCATGAGATGGATATGCCGCATATACGATGTGCCCCCTTTTCTCTTTTCAGAATAAACTAGGTCAATGAGCAGGTTCATAAATCACTGTGAAGCCTGTGTCAGAAATGCTAGCCGCAGCCACCGCTGAATAAATTGCTAGCACTGCGGATATCTGTGTATATGTAAGTGTGACAAGGCACACCTGGGGCGATAGTATCCCAAGGAAAATGTTAATTAGCCCCATCTTTTCAGGTGGATGAGTAGCACACATACGTAGTGCTCCAGATACGAGTGTGTAAGGTGAACAGTTGCACTTTTAATTGAGTGTCGAATGTGACTTAGGCCCTCTGACATGTATGTGGCTGCATGTGTAGTAAATGTGTGTTATTGTCTCAGGGGAGAGGCATCGCAGAGGAATGGAGACACGGAATCTTGAGGTGTAGATCTGTATCCTTTGCTGCTCCCTTCACTTTGTAACCTTTAAAAATGCAAATGACACAGAAATGAAACAGATGTCTTGGGTTGCTTCTAAATGCCGCTTGGAATGGGATTGGATGACTTTTAAAAAGGTCCTTTGATATCATCTAATGTACCACTTCTGCAATTAAGTGAATCGTTAGGTAGCATTTGGTGCTCGTACAACAAGGTAATTAGCAGGAAAATAGAGTTGGGAGAGGTGTGAGTGGTGAAGAGAGGAGGAGGGTACCAAGCTGTTCCTGTTGTGTCCAGCATGAGGGGAAGCTAATAAAGGGACAGGCCAGGAGGAGCAGGCCAGGTGGGGAGTCAGGCTGGGCTGCACTGCGGAGGCTTTCACAAGCTCATCTGGACTCATTATTCCATTTCAGAAATGAGAAAATGGAGTGACAAGTGCACACAAACAACAGACACACACTCTCGCAGAAGAGTGTACACAAACACCTGCCCTCACGCTCACGTAAACCCCGGTAGGCTCGGGCTGAGGTTTAATCTGCGCTGAAGTCCTTGAGAAATAATGAAGGGTAATGAAGGAAACAGCAACAATGCAACCATTACGGCACATTAATGATGCATGCTGCAGTTAGGAAATAAAACACAGTCTCAAAAACTGAGCGTGCTCTAATTTGTATGTAAATATGTTTCACGCTCATGGTGCATCTCAGTGTGTCTGAGAACACAGTGTTGAGGGTCAGTCTAAAACAATTATTAATGCCTCGGATTGTTCTGCACTTTGGACGGCTCTGTTTTGATGCACTCTGTTGAGTTGCATAGTGCCAGGGGACGCTGGTTCTGAAGTGTTTTTCACCATTCTGTATTCCCACGAGAAATTTCTTTAAATGATAACCTCAGTGTTACAGAGAATCATGGGACTCTCCCAGATGATGTAATGATCCTATAAAGTCACCAAAAGCAAGAGCAACAAACGCAATCAAACTGTCGATTATGTGCCAAGTGATTCATGAATGGAATCTGCTTCCTAGACATCACAAAGGAGCCACAAAAAATTGAAAGAAATGTTAGTAAAACAGCATATTTAGCCTGGGGACGTTGAACTGATGTGGAAACTAATGATTTTAGTTGTTTTAAAACCTAGCCAATTTGTTTGAGTTTGGAATAAAATACAAATGTGGCTATGTACGGTCTGTCTGCAGTAGTGGACTGGGAATGCTGGAGTTGAATGGACCTTATTCTGGTTTGCAATGTGTTAAGAAAGTTGTGAGAAGGGTTTTTCATCTTTACCAAATATGATTTATGAATTGAGTGCAAAGATGAGCTTGATTTATATGAATACTGAATACTGTATTTTGACATTATGCTTAGTAACAACTTTGAGATTGCTAACTATATATCTATAACTATATCTATAACTATATTAATTAAATGTTTCATTGGTAAGTTATGTGTGTGTGAATATAGTATACTTATAGTTAGATACATAAGTATTCTGATGCTCATAATTATGAATATGGTAGGCACCAGGCTTGGACACCTTCAGCAAGAGTACCCATGAGTCTTGGCCGCTGTTGCCATGGAGAAGCAGCTACACAGGCATGAATCAGAGTAACAGAGTAGCGAATTCAGAGCGCTTTGTCATTACAGCTGAGGACTAAACACTGTGCCATAGTTGCTGAGAAAATGCAGCTGCCCTAAACTCAACCAGGTACCGTCTCTTTAATTTTTTTTCTGTGAAGAAAAAATAACCTTAATGACTATTTTATTGTTTACCCATCACTATTGATTTTTCTTGCTGAAGGTGTCCAAGTTCAGTGCAGAAAGAAGTAGTGATATGGCAGAGGAAAAGTAAAAAGGAGGTGAGTGTTGTCCTGTGATAAGAGAGATGGTGAGAGCTGGTGGGGGTGTGAGAAATATCTTCCCCCTGATAAACTGTGAGAGAGGAAAAAAATCCCTGATTAAATGTGTCAGCTCTGTGTCTGTGCTGCTGGAGTTTGCTGACCTCTGTAAAGAGGTGTTGTTATCTATTGGGATTTACTCACACAATTTCCATGTGTGCGCGCGTGCACACACACACACACACACACACACACACAGTTCTCACCATCCATATACAGCAGCATGCAGATTTCTCTCTCATTTATCAGCTGCAGTGAATGAGGAGTTCCCACCACAACCCAACTCCTCGGCAGTGCATGGAAAGAGAACGGCCTGCAGAAATGGAACAGAAATTCAGAAAACTCTCACAGGGAGATAAATCATAGGAATACACTGCAGTCACTACCAGCACTCTGACCTTTCACTGTCACACACACAAACTAGCACATTCACACACACGATATGTCCTGAGACTGCACTTTTTACTATCCTCAGCGGGCCTTGTGTCCCAGCTCTGACCTCCCCAACTCCACCCAGGGAAATAGACTGTCTGACTGTGTTACCTTCT
Organism: Lutjanus campechanus; assembly: GCA_027495735.1. Classification (NCBI taxonomy): domain Eukaryota; kingdom Metazoa; phylum Chordata; class Actinopteri; order Lutjaniformes; family Lutjanidae; genus Lutjanus; species Lutjanus campechanus. The sequence goes on along the minus strand of JAJHUR010136019.1, from coordinate 35,092 downwards.
TACCTTCGGAGGAAGTAGTGCTGAAGATGGGAAATATAGCACTCCTTGACCATGGCACTCCATGGCTGAATAATGACAGCAATAATGGAGTAGTGCAGCAAGAGCTGAGGGCAAAGATGGAAAGTGTGGTGAGAAGGTGCAGAAAGATGACAAAGAGATGGAGCACATAATGAGATCAGAGTTTGGGGATGACCTTTGACCATCTTTCTCAGCCCTTTATTAGTCTCTCTTTCCCACTCTCCACCTCTCCACTTCGACCATTGTGTCACCTTCAAGTGTACAAACTGGATTAAACAAGTGTGTGGCGCTCCGTCATGGATGCCACGGCCCGTCAGCGGAGGAGTGAGCCGTCAAGCAAAGACCGCTGAGCCAGCCGCTTCTCACGCCCATTAGTGCCCGGCAAGATGAAGCACCCGTCGCACCGGGTTTTGTTGTGTTTCTTTTATACACCCTACTCTCGCTGCTTCACTCGCTCCCTCTTTCTCTCTTTATAGTGACACTGTTATTGATGGCCTCTCCACTCTGACAATGCAGGGCTACTGCTTTGTCTCTCCTGCCTGCCTGTGTTTTTGCCTCTTCTCTCCTCATTCTCCTTGCTCCCTCCACCCGTGTCTCATCACGCTGTGACTGAAAAATAAATCTTTGCATTAACATCGGGTCCCTAAATTGTACAAGCTTGGCAGCGTTGTCGTAAAGAGTAAGCACCTTCAGACAAGCACGTTCTGTTTTATAAAAGAAACTTCCCCTGCCTTGCCACTTTTTCGACTCTCTTCAGAGAGTTTTGGATGTAGACTGAGCTGTAAATTATTGAGATCTGTCTGCAGGCTGATTATTGATCAGCCTTAAAACACAGACAGGCTCAGAGGCTCCTGCTTTCATGGGTGGATTGCACTTTGATTTCTGGTTTAATATCGACTTATGCTTGTAATTTATTCAAGCCCTCCCTGTGTAGCTTGCAGTTTTTAGTAAGCAGATTTATTTTGATGATCATCTTCCAGAATATACCCCACTTTATCATTCTATTAATCAGTTCCTCAGGCTGTGTGTAGATAACCCAACACATGGGGTTTCCAACTCTTAAGTCTTTGTTGAATTGTTGCACAGGTGTGATATTTAGATGAATATGTCTGATACCACTCTATTTGCTGTCAAGTGGGCGAAGGGACAAGTGAGTGATAAAAATATTAATCGAAAAACGTGACCCTGAGTGAAATCCCTGTAGACTGCTGTGTTCCGAGGGTGGTTTGCCATTGAGTCCAGCCGGGATTGGATCCTCTGACCCCTGGAGAACCCTTTGCCCTCTCCTATCCACCCCAGATCTCTGTCAAACCATAATTCCTTAACCCAGCGCTCCCGTCCGATGAATGCGTCCCTGTAGTGACTGACCTCCTCCCCCACCCACCTTCCTCTCTCTCTCTCTCTCTCTCTCTCTCTCTCTCTCTCTCTCTCTCTCTCTCTCTCTCTCTCTCTCTCTTGCTTGCTCTCTCTCTCTGAGACCCTCTGAGACTGCCAGAGATGGTAATCCATCATATGGAGCTGGGGAGGAGGTGACAGGGTGGAGGGCTGAAGTTCAGGCGCTAGCTGATACGGGTTTGAATCGAATGTCGCTGAAATTGATTCACCCTCTGGTGTGTGGAATGGTGTGTTATTTCTGCACTGATGTTCCTGGTTCAAATGCCCATTATTTCCTTGGTTACTTTCACACACACCCTTAAACACACATTCATTCACACGCATACATGCCTTTTGCACAACACTGTAGGGTGTGCGATGCTGCTGGGGATTGATCTTGTGCAAGGGTCAGGACTCGGCCAGACCCACGATTTAGTCTGTTTATTCTGGGTTACGACTGTCACCCTGCACACTGGCACTCTGATGGATATGTCTTGTTGAGAGCTGTTGTGCATACTTGGACACAAGTACACAATACATGCTTACGCAAGTGGTCAAGCACACACACAAATGCTTAAGGTAAAAGGCTTTTGTGACTGTTTTTCTAGTTGTGCAAACATTAAGGACAGTCCCTCCTTAAAGTAGCCCTTTGGGAACAGACATGGAGTTTCAGCTTCATTAGATTCTCAACTGAACTGTGTGGATGGAGAGGAAGTTGGAAACTGGGGGAAGGGAAGATGAGAATACATGGGACACAATTTTCAAATTGGGCCAGGAAAAATGAGTTTGTAGGGTACAATTTTGCTGCCTTATGGCTTTGAGAAAAAATCATCAGGGCAAGGGCTGCTATTATCAATTATTTTAATCACCAGTGAATCTGCTGATTATTTTCACAATTAATTGTTAAGCCTATAAAATGTAAAAAAAAAAAATGTGGAAAAAGTTTCATCACAATTTTCCAGAGCCCAAAGTGACATATTTAAATTGTTTATGTTGTCCAAACAGCAGTCCAGAACACAAAGACTCTTCATTTACTGTCACAAATAACAAAGAAAAGCAGCAAATCCTCACATTTAAGAAGCCGAAACCAGCAAATATGACTGAAACACTTAAACGATAAGCAAAATAGTTGGCAATCAGTTTTCTTTTGATCGACTAATTCAGGGGATTTCAAAGTCTGAGACTGTGGGACTGACAAAGTTTGGGGGAAAAAAACCTATGGGATGATGATTATGTTATTTGATCCCATAGATACTCAACTATTGAGCCAAGATAGTCTAATATTGCTGTTTGACATAACTCCAGACTACATCAAATACATAAGAAAAGTCTATCCAAAGGCATTTATTTGTTTTGGACTCTCCAATACTGTATCTCTGAACTATCCCCTTAACCAAATCAAACATATTTAGGCTGTTCTATGTGGTTTGATTTTGATAATTAATTTAATATGGGATGTAATATTTTTTCATTCACTGAACTTTACCTGAAACTGTTTGGAGCCCTCCTAGGAGACCCACCTCCCTCTTTGAAAATCTCTGGATTAATCTATTAGTCAACTAATCATTGCAGCGCTAATCTGGGCCTCCCTTTTCACAACCTAACATGGTTTGTCTTGATTCATTCATGAATAATTATTTTTTATTCTTTTTTGCTGTCTTTTAGACTTTTACCAGACTTCACTTGGCCCCGGGCCATGGCAGACTTATATGAGGTCCGGATGTGTTATGACTTGGTGATCTCTTGATGGCGTAGACAGATATTGTGTTTGGCTTGGATTACATTTGCTGTAAGGGACACCTATCAGCCACCAGAGCCCTGAACAGCTGCAGACCAGAGTTGAAACCTGATCGTCCAGTCTCTGCTGTCTCCCACTCTCTCTCCGTCTCCCACCCTCTATCACTCTCTTTCCTCTTTCCTCTTTTCCACTCCCTCCCTCCCTCTTTCATTTCCTTTCCTCCTGTTTGAAAGTGATACTCAGAGCATTTTGATCACTTTTCAAAAGTGAAGGGAGACAAGATCAAATGCTTAAGAGTGTGGTTTCTGAGACAGCTGTGGTTCCAGTCCATTTTACAGCCTGACCTTTACATGACTGCGTTGCTGCATCCATTGGGCATATCAGCGGAGGAAGTTGGGTGGCTGCTGTGTCTTGTTGAAGGTGACCTTGTGTGTTGCACACTTAATAGCTTCCTATTTCGATGTGGAGTGTGTCCTAACTGCTGCCTCTGCCTGTAGACAGCTCTGGGATCAGTCCCAGGCTTGGCTGAGGTGACAGAGGGGACATCGAGGCTTGATGTTCATTCAGCAGCTATGAGTTCACTGCAGGAGCCGTCGTATCCACTCTGTTCAGGAACAAACGTCAGAGGTTCTCAGCCTCAGGACCGGCAAAGACACGTGATCTCATAGAGGCAAACTGGCTACCTCAGTACTGTGTAATGCAGTGTGACCAGGTGCAGTGAGATGACATCACATGGTGAATGAGACTGGGAGCTGTGGTATGTGTGGCCACCTGCTTCTGCAGCTGGGAGGATGATTAGCAGCTAGCCAGGCTGATTATTAACCAGCCAGACACTCATCCAGCCAAACGGACAGACAGACAGACAGACCGGGACACTGACAGACAGTGCACATTGCCAGATATGAGCCTGCACATTGGTTGGCACAGTACGGACCAGACAGACTCGCCCAGACCACTTAAGCGCTAGCATGGCCAAAGGCCAACTGAATAGAAATCAGAACATCCCATTCAAATGCTAAGCAGAATCTTATCTCTGTGCCTCTTGCTGCTGGTGCTCATGCTCTACACTGTCCTGGGCAAAGCTATTAACCAACATGCAGGTGCCTCCCCTGTTTGCCTGTGTTTCATTGTGTGTGTGTGTGTGTGTGTGTGTGCTGAGGTAGGTGTATGGTCAGTGGCTTGTGTGTTTCTCTTTGCTTACTGTATTGATGAAAAATTCATAAGGGAAAGTATTTGGGAAGATACTGCTTGAGTAAAATCCTAAGAAATCTATCTTACTGTCTGTGTAACGTTGTAGTTCTAATGATTACTGTCTAAACTCAATAACACCATACACAACAGCACCCACCACCCAGTGCGACAGAAATGAAGGCAGTGAATCATCTTAAGCGTGGCTATAATTGCGGGGATTTGTCTTGGATCCATCGAGATCTTCTTATTCCACAGGAAATGAAATCTAACGACACTGAGTGATCACCAGGGGGTGTGTGGCTAACTGATGAGCGCACTCATTTGACTCCACCGATCTTTAAAAGCCATTAACGCTCTCCTGTTTCATGCACAAATTAGGCCTCCGCACATCCAGGCACACAGGCACAGAAGCACAGAGATGTTTGGAGCTGGTACACAAGACAGGCACATATGCACAAGCCAGTACCCCCCCTCAACCCACACACACACACACACTTTGTAACAGACTCCAAACTCGCTCTCTGTCGTCCAACTTGCCTGATGAACGTTTGCCCATTTGAAGCCTAAATGGCACAGTAAGGGAAAAATGAACCCCAAGACGACGCGTCGTAATGGAGCTGAAAAGAACAGCTTAATTGGCCAACATAAGCCATGCCCAGGCATTAACTGTGAAATTTACATGTTAGCTTTTTTCCCGGCTTTCTTTTAAAGGTCCCTGTGGTGTTCATGTGGAACAGACACATGAATTACAACTCTGACACTTCATGAATATCGATTTGGCTGCTGTTGCCGTGCAGGGGGTTATGGAGAACTGTATTATTCAAAACATGTTGAGTGGGTTACATCTGCAATTAGTCAGTTGTTGGTTTATGCAACTAATGTGTTATTAGTTTAATTGCCTGTTTTTGGTAATTGAGTTCTCCTCGTTCTTTGAAAAACACCCTGAACATTAAAAATGAACTATAATTTAGAAATATTGTGGACACATTGTTAATTATTTTCATGATCCCTGCATGACTAATCTTATTTAAAATGTTAAATATGAGGATATGGTAAATTGCTCTTGTTATCAGATTCTCAGACTCCAAGCAGAAGGGAGTTGTCCACATGATTTAGTTCCATTCACAGCCGTACAGGGGGTTGATAGTCCAGTTATACCTCTGAGTCCAGATAGGCTGACCTTTAGCCACCTCTGGAGGTGACCTCTGACTGACCATCGATTGACCATCATTTGACCCCACGGCTAGAAAACAGAGCTTCATACGGGTCCATTTGGCAGACTGGAGAGCCATCTCTAGCATACACTGCTAATACAGTTAGCCTAGTGTTATTGGGAGATGTATGAACGGAGAAATAGCTGGGGAAGGCAGGGTTATTCCTGTGTCAGAGGAAGAAAAGCAAAGATAATTTCATTACAGGCTAAAGGATCCAAGCATCTGTCAGCTTATTCATTCTTATAGTACTCAAGTTCTGTTGTTACTGCAGTAATGTCAAAACTAGATTGCCACCGGATTCAACTCATTACCCACTTTATGACAAATTGAGCCCAGATTGGTATTCTGACATATATAGACCTTTACCCCCTTTATAGAGTTGTCACAATAGCAGTGTGTTTGACTTTGATACAACAGTAGCACTAGAAACAATACTCACTACCTCTTTCTAAGGCCCTTTTCCAATAAGAAAAAAATGTCTTAGGCACACAAAACTTTTTTTTCTTTTTCTTTTTTTTTTCAAAATAGAGATGACACCAATCCAATCCAATATTGGCATCGGGGCACCGATTTTGACATAAGGCATTCATTAGGTATCAGACTTCCGACACTGTTCTGCATTCTGATTGTAATTTCACAGCATTGAGTGCTTTCTGTTTGCTAAACAGTGCGAAGTGAAACCTGAATAGCGCTTTTCACTTGTACTCCACAGTTGCCCCATAATAGTTGAAGGACATTACATTACACAAACTGCACAAGCTTTCCAGACTGAAGTTCAGCTTCAGCCTCATATAATCTTACCAATATGACTAGTACTAATCATTATCATCATCGTCATCATCGTCATCATCATCATCATCATCATCATTAATAATCATAAAAATCAACAGAAAAAGCATTGGTGTCAGCATTGGCAGATATCCAAATTGAGATATTGCAATCAGATTAGAACTGAAAAAAGTGGATCAGTACATCTTTATTTCAAAATGAACAAACTACACACAGTGCAGGTACAGAAAAAGTCAGTGAACAGTGCCTGGTTTTGCTATGCATCAAGCCAAAATTCAGGCTGGGCAGTAGAGACTAAATTTCGGTCTTGAATTAGCTCTTATATTTTTTTTTTCATATTTTCAGTACTTTCATTACCTTTAAAAAGATCTTGTATCTATTTAAACATGTGGTTTTAAAACAGCATTGAAGCACCAGTACTTTTGACAACCCTGCCCCTTTATTTACCATGTGTTTTATATTTTTACCGTAAAAAAAAGGCCTTTTCTGCTTTGTAAGACATTTTCTGAAACCAAACCTCGCACTCTCCCTCTACATTTACTAAGCGCTAGCTAGACTGGATTCTGCTATCTCTTCTCAGCATCTTGCCACTCCTCAACCCCCATCCCTCCTCCATTTCTCCCTTATCCCCTAAATTGCTGCTCCCTAACTGGCTGTAGATGATAACAATTTCAGCCCAGCAGCCAAAACGCCCATCCCCATCCCCCTTCTTGCTGTGAAAAATCAAATAGCAACCCAGTGACTGACTGCTAATCAAATTAGCTAAATTTCTCATAAACCTTAATAAGTAACTCGACTCGATAAAAGATGCTGATGAGGGCTGGAGACAGCAATGTGATTGTGAGGAAAAAAAAGAGGGGGGTATATCATTCATCTCAAAATCACTCAGCGGTGCCAACTGGGGTGTTGATTGTCATAAATATTCTTGGACCTTCAATTTTCACCCCACACGCCCCACCCCCAACTCACGCCACAAGAGCATCTCACCTCTTCTGACTGCATCCACGTGCCAGCGACACCATCCTCAGGCCTCTCTCTCTGTCTGTCTCTGTTCTCACACACAGCAGGGGGATGGTTGGCCCAAGAACGTGGCGTCATTAACTTTCTTGAGTGGCAGACGTTAGACGTGCGGAGGGCTGTCCTGTTCCACCCCCTGCTGGGTGTCCCTCAACCCCCATCACTCCTTCCTGTCATCCTCCATCTCTGCGTTTCTTGCTTCTTTCCCCCCAAAGCAGCCATCCACACATTTCATACACTTGATGCTCAGTCAAGGGTGAATGAGGGGATGCATTAAAGGATGCATATCCAATTTCACCGTCAAGGGTGTGCCATATGATTGTTGATTTTCATGTGCACGATTTGTATTACATTTATTTATGTGTATGTGGTAAGGCTGTCAAAAGTATCAGTACTTCAGTACTTTTTAAAATAACACAATATCAAAAAGATGTCGTAACCTGCTCAGTGTATCAGAGAATAGGCTAAGCAACATGCTGCTTGTTTGAAAAAAAAAGTTCACCCTGGTTGCATTTTTTTACAAAGTTTAACACACTTGCTTCACCTCTCTGACCTATTTTCTTTGGTCAAAATTGACTTGACATATTTGGCATTTCTAGTTCTCTTCCACAGGGCTGAGGATCAAACTTCAATACTTTTATGGCACTGATCAAATTGCTTCAATACTATTGAGTATCACAGAATATCTTGTTATTCGATACCAAATTTTAGTACCTTTTTGGGGAAAAGTATCGTTAAGGAACTGGTATCAAAGCCAAGGTTTCTGTACCGCTGTTATCCAGGCGGCAGCCAACAGGGAGGACAAGGGACTATTTCACAAGATTGAGAAGTGGCACATCTTACATGATCTAGTGCATCCTCTTCTATCCCATGGTTTGGAAGGAAACAGGGAGCTGTAAGCTGATGCCTAGCTATATAGAAACAAGGCTGATTAAAAAAAACAACTTAATTATGAATAAATAACTTGCACACTTAACTTACTTATCTGCAGAGCGATGCTGCAACATCACTTGCATTATACCTGAACAATTTGTTAAGTTTGATCTGCTCAAGTTCACTCCCTCGCTATATGTTAGGAAGCAGTAGACTGTTGTGGTGGGGCTAGATTAGTCTCTACATTTATATAACTGTCTGACTATTGAGCTGTTGTGACTATGGCTCTTTATAACAGTTTGGAGAGTCCACTACCACACAGTGTCAGGAGTATTTGTTGTTACCACCAGTGTGGCACGTGCTGCTGAGCTCCCTGTGGCGCGACGCCCTGTCTCATTAATCACAAGCCCTGCGCTGGAGCCCTGACAGCCCACAACCTGGTGGCCTACCACCTCCCCTCATGTATACTGGGAAGGCACTGCACCATTATCTGCTCACAGGAACAAGGCAACGCACCATTGACAGCTGCCAGTGGTCATTTGAACCAGCCCCCGTTTTTCAATTGAAACTCCTCACTTCACGTATCCCCCACCAAGCTTTTTGGCTCTCTCGTCTCGGGTTCACAAGTTTTGAACCGCCGTGGCAAAGGTCAGTGGATTTGCCAGGTCGTCACGGCAACTCTCAACAACATCAGATGTCAAGAGAGTTGGCCGACCATGACGAAGGCAGGCAGAGAGCTCCGCTTGGCCGGCCACTTCTTTCTGGAGAGCTGAGGAAGCAGCACAGAAGGGAAGAGAGCAGGGTTTTTTTGTTAAGCATACTCTCTCCCTCTTCTTGGCTTTGGTCAGTGTCTGGAGAGCTGAGGGTTGTGGCAGAGGGTGTATTTAAGCGTTCATGGGGGAGAGTGTTAGGGCTTGTTGGGGTCCAAGTCAGGCATGTACTGTGGGGTGCTGGGGCTCAGAGCGCCGCCGTGGTCTAGTTGTGTCATGAGCATGTAGCTGAGCTGTCACTTGTCTCTAATTGGCTTAGATCAGCCCACGAGAGGCTCAAAGCTCACTGACCCACCCTCCTCTCCTTCTCCGTCTCTCTTTCTGCCCCTCTCTCATTAGCTTTTGTTCCTCTGCCAAGCTAAGACAATGGTCTCCACATGGTCCTTTCCATTGGACCGTTTGATCCAAAATCACTCTCTTTCGTTCCAGCAAGCCTGTCACTTTCTCTGCTTGCATGTATGTCCTGTTATGGGTCTAAAATAAGGCAAGGAACAGGCAACTAGAATGATGAGAGAGGATGCAGGGGGCAGCTTGATCTAATCCTGATTGGAGACCTGATTGATCTGGGCCCCAGGGTCATCACAGGGTCAATACATGGACTGATGATAACATGGTTCATCTTAAGGGAATAAGCCTATCGCGGCACTCTCACATGCCATTACACCCTCATATCAATCCAAACAGCAATTCATATCAGTCGTCTCCACCATTACAGTTAGAGATGTTTCCTCTCACGCCATTTTCCAACGCTGCAATCAGTCAGCCATTCTGAATCCTGCCAGAGTGGGTGTTCCTTCTTGGGCAACGCAGGATTTACGATGTGCTACGAGGGTTCAGGGAATGACCCTCTTGTGTGCATCCCTGATGATGTTCTAATTGGATGGGGTGACCTTTCTCCACTGTAATTTTGAAACGTTCTCTGTCCTTGGGGGTGGGAACAGATTAAAAAGCAGCAGGGGTGGGCTGATTGATGTGTGCTGTGGTTGGTGTGGTTGTGGATGGACAGTGACAGGTAGAGGGACAGTAACATATGAGTCCACAGCTGTTGAATGGGAAGCGGTGTGCAGACTGATACATGGGAGGTGGCCACAGCCAGGCTGACTGATTGCTGCCTTATGGTACATCATCCTGTGCAAAGACTATGCATACCATGATTGAGTGGTAGGGGAGGTTAAATGTTTGCTTTCTGTATACATTAGGAGTGTGCTGCGTCATATAATTCATGATAATACCTGCATAATTTTTAATGTGATAAAAAAAAAATCACATCATGATATTGAAGGTATTGCAACGCGTTATATTAATTATTTATACCACAACTATGTAAAGTAGCAACACCAACAGTAAAGTGATAGGTGAGCTTGCACATTGCAGAAACACCTCTCTTCACCCTCCCCTTCCAAGTGTGTAAGAGAACCTGCAGTGGCTGCAAAATGTGCTAAATATGCAATAAGCCCTCTATAGAGCCAGTGTTTGGTTTGTCTGTTCTGGGCTACTGTCTCTTAGAGGTCTCTTAGAATCCTGATTCAGTTCAGTGATTTACTGATTGATTGAATTGCCCGTTCTCTGGGATTTATTAGAGAGAAAAGTCGCTACATAGAGAAAAAAAATACAAACCTTAGTTTTTACAAGTTGGTAAAAGTAGAGGTGAATGGCTCTCTCTGGCTCCCTCTGCAGTGGCCTGGTCTCATTTCCAGCCTGTGACCCTTTTCTTCATATCTTCCCCACTCTCTCTACCCACATTCCTGTCTGTCTTCCATTTCACCCTATAATAAAGGCAAAAAGCATACACACAGATGTATTCTATAAAGCACATTAATATTTATATATATTGTACCATGCATGCACATCATTATCAGAATAATACCCTGCTATATCATTAATTTGAAAAGCACTGTAGGTATAAATATTTGTGGTAGAAATACAACATGTGGCTGTGTGTGTTTGTGCTCTCTACTGTATGTTTATCCCTGATTTTGGCTGTTATTTTGCTCTGCATTCATGTATAGCTCTGTCACTGTGCTCACAAAGCTTCCGGCGCATACTTATTTATTTCTGTCAATATGAAATTTGCTTTGCTTTTCTTTGTAGCCAGAATGAGTTGAAGTGTGGTGAATGGGTTGTTTTGGTGCATTGACTGGTGGATCCCATTTTGACGGCGTATGAAGCTGGAACTAATTCCTGCATATTTATTTGGCTTGGTCTAAGCGAGCTAAGCACTAACCCTACTTAATATTCCAAGGCATTCTAACAGGAACAGCCTATTGGTGATAGCAAAAACAGTTCTCACACAGCCTTTGGAAGACTGTGAGTGGAAAAATTCAGAATCCTCAGAATGCCAAAATAATTTACTCCCCTGCAAATGAGCATGGATGCATGCGTCAATTTAAGGTGCCAGGATCTGCTTTTCCGGCTGTCTTTTGTTATTTTATGTCATTTAGTGCAGAGCTAATATCTGAAAGCCGTACTAAAATGCTGAGAGGAAATAATCCACTCAATAACACATACTGCCACAACATTAGTTAAGTGGATTCATCAGCTTGTGGTAATTATTGTCAAAACTTTGCCTGCTGAATTTACTTGTATCGCTCAATATGGATGGGTGGCATAACTGCAAATTAGCTGTTGGGCTGAGTGTTGAAGAGTATGTACACTATGTTGAGACTGTGTGCTACAGTATGTACTTCACTCATGATAGAGCTTTCTATAAACTATGGATGTTCCTGGTGACTAATTTTCCTGTTGATTAAACAGAACCTTTATGTTAGTCGACTAGTCTAAAAGCAAGAAAACACTAAACAGTCAAAACTGAGCACAAATAATTAAGTGATATGGCTAAACATTGTCCGAAAAAGTATTTTGCAGATTAACAGCCATTTGAAGCCGTTAACCAAATTCTTTAATTGCCAAATTGTATTTTAAATACCACTACATGTGTGGCACTTTGCGCTGTGCATTATGAAGTAGAACCTTGTATATTATCATACAAAGCATGACAAGAACTCATTAAATACTTAATACTTTTTGGTCTGAGCTGGATCACAATGCCTGTGGATAAACAATGACATACTGTATTTCACCTGCAGCTAACGTTAGTACTGCTAGCAGCAGCAGCCTGCTCTCCTTGCAGGTTAACATCCACATGTCTGTGTTGAATGCAGTTATGCATTGCTCTGGTCGAGTGTTTATATGCCAGTTTATTCCGACACAGCCTAAATACAACCTCATTTAAATTTTTTTTCGAGATCAAAATACGGACAAATCACACTGGCTTTACGAGATGTAATTTGTCTCCCTTTGCTCCCATCTGATGGAGCTGCAGCCCCGGCTAGTGGCAGGCAGCTGTGCAACACCTTAGTGGCAACTGTTAACTGGTGTTTTACACTGATAAAATATTAATAAATAATTTAAGCGACTAGTACTCCTGGTGCTGACTAGTGAGGGTAGCACCATTTAGTGGTTTAGTCAACTAGTTAATGCTAGCACCAATTCCAGTATTCTTAAAGTGATACCAGCATCAAGAGAGTACTTCATTTGATATTTTTTCCTCCACTTCATTTGAAACCCAAGTCTTTATGCACCTCTCATTGATATCGTCAACCAAACACCTGACCCCAGTTAAAACTCTTTATATTCATCCTGCGTCTCAACCAACATGGACAGAAAAGGGTAAAAAGATAAAAGAGCATGAGGAGGAAAGAGAGCCTCATCTCTCTCCCCCAACATCCACTGGGCTCGAGGCGCTTTTGTTGTGGACTGCATCTGAAAAGATCAGCTTTAACAACCTAAGCAAATATCCATGAAAAGGCTTGTGAAGGGAGGGCCTTGAACCTTCTGTCGAACAGGTGTGTTTTATAGCACTGTATTTGTCCTTTGCTCTTTAATGCTCTGCAGTCCCGCATTATGTCTGTGTGTGTGTGTGTGTGTGTGTGTACATGTGTGTATTTCTTCATGGCTGAAGCTCCACTGTAGCGGTGAGCCAGTCCCAGCAGGAGGGCCGCAGTCAACCCTGTGCCATGTGAGAGCTGCAGGGAGCGGGCTAACGAGGTGTCCAGGCAGCTGACGGCTTTGTCCTGCCGCCTGTGAGCGGCGATGGCACAAAGTGTGTCCTGCAGAGAGTCCTGTCTGTTCTTTGTGTCTGCCTTTCTCCTCTGCCCGCCACTTTGGGCTACAAAAGGAAGCCGTGCGAGGCAGCATTGTGGCATCAGGTGGACGAGGCGCTGTGTCTGTCCCCCCAATTTCCCTCCTCCCCATCCGTCTCCTCTCTAGACCACAAAAAAGAATATACTTGAGTCTTGGATAGCTGTCTCATGCAGTTGGTAGGCTCCCGTCCTATTTTCACTGAAGCCTTGACAAATAACTATCATTTTATTAGATTCCCCATCCTCTTTCCTTCTCCAATCTCGCCTTTCTTTCCTCTCCTTTTCTGTCACATTATGCTGAAGTGAGTGATGATCCGGAGGGCAGGCAGCTCTCTGTCATGTGTTTGCTGCTTGTGTTTGCTCAGTCTCCCATCTTCCTCTCTTTGCTCTCCTCTCTCTAATTTATGAACTGCTACACTTGAGTGGGCCTAGCGCCTATTAAAACCGGCACATCGCCCGTGTTTGTCCTGGCCTTTCCTGCTCCACAGGAAGCTCATCTGGAGCCCCCACTAGTTAATGCCACCGCAGGGGGTGAGCCAGAAACATGGACACCTCTGTGGATCCTCTGCCCACTGGAGGGAGAGGTTTGACGCTTCTTTTAAAAGGCCAAAGTCATTTGTCTTTGTTGTTTTCTGTCTCCCAGGGATTGTTTGGAGTGAAAAAGACAGCGCAAGAGATAAAGAGTGAAAGGGAGTAAGAGCAAGCAAGAAAACATGCTTTTCTCTCAGGAATCTCTTTGTAGATGGTGTGATGTTTCTCATCTAGCCATTGTACTGAAAGCTGTTCTTTCTCTTTAGTTCTGCATTTAAGAGCCTCTGATGAGTCTTCTCTTAACTTGGTTTCTCTGAAACACCAGCTGTGCATTGTCTGATCCTCTCGGTTTAAAACATTAGGGCCCAAAATCTGAGTAAATTCAGCATTTTATACTTTTACCTTGCTCACCTTTTAGCATTCTTCAGTGCTATAAATCAAACTCCTCCAACACCATATGTGTGTACGGCCCTGTAAATCTCCATCAATATTTAATCATCTGGACAGCAGGTCTGAATAATGCTCTTAGGATTTATGGTACCTCAGAACAATGACTCTGAGCTTTGATCCTTCAACCTGTGTTACAGCCTTCTCCAGTGTCCAGAGAAGCTCTGGTGAGTCACCACCATGAGCTGAATATCCATATGGAAGCCAGACATGCTCCAGTCATGTAGATGCAGACACCGGTTCTAACAAAGAATCCACGCCATAGGCATCAAACAGCGTGTTCGCATTCACAACACTGCTTCGCTGCAATGTTTTATATGTGAGTACCACTTGCTGGGCTCAACCGCAGTGTTTCCATATTGTTAGAGTAATCGGATTTAAGACAGAGGAACACAGGGGCAGACAACCAAGAGAGAACCACAGAAATCACAGAAAGGTTAGGATGGAATCCCAAAGGACTACAAATCCCTTCTCTGAAATCTCATTGTTTGGAAACCATGAAACCGGATTCCTGTAACAAGTCTCTGATCAGTGGAGACTCGACCCAAAGGACTCAATTAGACCAGAACGGCCCTTTCTGACCAGGCCTTTATTTTGCCTCCTTCCTTCTCCCAGCATGCTGCTATCACTGCAGTGGGGCTTTCTAATGCCCCAGACTGGGAGCCCAGCCATACAGCACTCTGAGCAATCACATCACTCAGCCTTTGCCCCTCTCATTACACACCAACAGCATAAATCCACACCAGGATGTGTATATGCATGCATGTATGTGTGTGTTGCTTGCCAGTAAACCTGTGGCACTCCCCTTGACTTAGTGTTTTAATTGGCAGCACGGGTACAGTAAAGGTATATTTAAAACACTGGCAGAAAATAGCAGTTACTGAAACATCCCTGCAGTCGGAGGCAGTAATCCAGAATTTAATTTCAGTCATTTTGCCCTCCTTCACTTATGATTAGAGTGAATTATGATAATTTCTTGATTATGGTTTGGCCCCTGCCTGTGAGCCTGAGGACACTCCTTGTCTGAGCTCAACAGAAGATGGCAATGGGGAGCATGTGCAACCCACTGGGTCTGCAGTGTCAAATATTTCCTTTCAGACCCAAGCTTTACTTGGTGCCGTGCATGGCTGGAGCACATGCTGGCAATGTGGCAAGTTCATCTTTTCATTCCAATCACTGTTTTAGCAGAAATACACTCAACAAAAATGTAAACACATTGCTCCCACTCAAGATGTCAGACCTCTTCTGTGCACAGGAAAGTTTATTAAAATCGATGTTGGTGAGCTTTTTATTATGACCAGTCCAAGGCACACCTGTGCAATCATCCTGCTGTTTAATCAGCATCCCTCTATGCAACACTTGTCAGGTGGATGGATTATCTTGGCAAATATAGTATGCTCACAAACAGGGATTTTAACACATTTGTGAGCAAAATTTGAGGGAAATAAAACTTCTGCATGCATAGAAGAAGTCTGAGATCTTTAGCTTCAACTCATGAAAAATGGGAACCGAAACAAAAGTGTTGCGTTTATGTTTTCGTCGAGTGTATTCAACTCTTCATCTGTGTTTCAACATCAGATTTGTGTAAGCCGCCTCCAAAGAGTGCTGCAAAAGAAGTAGATAAAAGATGAGAAACAAGAAATAGCCCGGCTGACATTACGGGTGCATGAATTACTGTATGTATGATAATGAGTGAGTGGACGTGTGTGAGAGAAAAAAGCAGTCGGGTTTGCAATCTCCGTAACTTGGCCTCTATTGTGTGGAAACCCAATACCACATCACTGATTCTCATTCAATCAGTGATTCAATCAGTGATTCATATAACATAAGCTGGATCATCTGCACTGCTTTCTTCACACGAAAGTCAATTAGAGCTCCATTTAAAAAGCAAAATTAGTTGTTATAGATTTAATAAGTGACCTGGGCTATAGCGGACTGGGCCGAGCCAGGGAGACAGTGGGCTGGGGGTCCGTGGGGAAATGAGAGCCTCCTCACTAAAGCCCACTGGTAATGACTTCTGTTTAGTCTTGATAATGTCTACTAATTAGTTAATCAAAGACAATGGCCTTCTACATACACCTCCCACCTTAGCAGCTTCTGTCTGCTTCATTGAACAACAGCTCAGAGTGTAAAGCCTCGAAATCCCCCATTCACTCTCATCACTGGCGGACACACCTGGTTGGCTTTGGTGTATGCCTGCAGCGAGATGTACAACACATTAATTTGCTGAATTAATGTTAATGGATGCATGAACAAAAAAAATTATGCAATGATTTGTGTTATAAAACATGTAAGAGGATAATAAAATATTATAGAGGTAATACACTTCATCCCATGCGAGGTGTCCACTCTGGTCAGAAGGTCGATATAAAGACCCTCTGGGCTGGACAGGCTGGAAAAACAGAGCATTGACAAAGTGTCTCGGCACCCCTTGGAGCTGCCATCATTGGGTGAGTAATACTCTGTTTTCTCCATAATCAATTAGTAAGCCTTCATTAGCTAGGCCATTCATTATGTTGGCGTGTCAGGGACGGGACATGGTGCAGTGGTCGCCCCTGGGATGGGCACGTCACTGGGTGCTGATACATGACGAGGCTCTCACAATCGCTCTTGCATCTAAAGAGGACACAGCCATTACTCTGTTGCACAGCCAAGCAAGCATTACTGAGCGTGGCCAAATCAACATTACTTTGTTGTTAGACAGCCAGCCAAGTAAGCATTATTCATTTTAGCTGCACAGCTAAGTAAATATTATTTACTGCTCTTACACAACTAAATATTCATTACACTATATTGTTAAAACCATTTGAACTAATTTATTTTTCTTCTCAGCATGGCTGTTTATTTGGGAGCTGAATGCCTACATTACATATTTGAGGAATTTTTTTTAAGATGAGAAAATGCACGCAGCCCTGCTGTTGGCTTTTTAGCTCGAGCTACATAGTAAGACATCCTAAACATATCCCAATTACTCTGGTTTCTCACAGCCCTTGTGAATATTACAGTAGCTTGTGAGCTGCACTAGGAATCATTAATGTAAAACAGATGTTAGACGCATTCCCTGGTGCACCAGCTCTCATCGCTGGAGTCTGTTACCACTGCAGCATCAACTCTTCTGCTTGTTTGGATGCATTTTTAATAGAAACAGAATTGATTCAACTATATGTACATATATGAGTCTGTCCTGTGTGCATGTGTGTTGGTGTGTCAGCGTTTGTGTGCGGGCAGTGTTAAAGATGCCCACAGCACAGTGTGAGCCCTCTCTCTGTGTGTGTAATGGCCTGTGCTATAGAATTATGATGAGGGGCAGGCAGAGATTAAAAGAGTAAGATATTGAATGGCCCTATGATGGATGAGAGCTGTTTGGGGATCAATTAAACAATAAGAAATTAATTCTGCCAGCGACATGCTCATTAGGGACTTGGTGAAAGGAAGGCGCAAGGGGGAGAAAGAAATGTGTCACTGATTTATTTTATTAATTTTGTCCTTGCTTTTTTTTTCTTTTTTAAATTTACAGACTTTTGGAGAATATAGCTGCCATCCATTAACACTGACAGTTTTATTTTAGCACATACAAACAATAAATCTGATTATATTTAAACTCACAATAGGTCACTAAGTGTTTGACATGCTTTGTGTATGTCAAATGCATGTTTTTTTTCACGGCATTCTCCAGATCTTCCCTTTATGTTCACCATATTGCTGACCTTGTTTAAAAGCCACAGCTAAGAGCTTTTTTTTTCTTCTCCCACTGAAAAGAAGCTGCTATCAACCTTGGACTCTACAGCTCGGCTGCATCTTTGTGTTGCCCACTGCAGCTAGATTTGGCTGAGCAGAGAAACAGAGGAAAGTCAACTAATTACGGGAGCAGCTCGTATCAAAGGGCCGCTGAGCGCTGCAGATACGGGAGCCAACAGATGTGAGTAACAGCTGCCATGTTGAGTGTCAACCTTCTCGGCGCTGTCAGTCTCCATTTGCCCTGTGCACGAGTAAATAATGTGTTGTCTTAATTCATTTGCCTCCGCTTGCAACAGCCGGCGCGTAATGGATTCTAATATTAAACATGATCCCGTTCCAGTGTGCAATTAGTGTGTAGCTCCACCTATTAACACTTACATATTAATGGCATCTCCCAGAGTTTGCTGAATGATGGTTGTGGGCCCAGTCATTGTAGGAGAGGGGCACACCAATTGGCAGGCACCAGTGGTTGGGGACCCATCAGTCTGCCTGCCAATGGAGGCACTATGGAACTTCTGTGGCGCTGTGGCAGAGCCAACACAACAGCCCCCTCCTCACCACCCCAAGGGGAAGGCTATCCTGATGCGCTGGCTCAGGGGGTGAGCACACAGACGGACAGGCAGGGCTGCTTGCCAAGCTGGGCCAGGCCCACTCAGAGCGCAGTCTGTCTGTTTGTGTGTGTGTGTGTGTGCAAATGTCTGCTTGGGGGGGTTTGATGTGGACGGACTGCTAAGTGGAAGTTGAGAGGATGGTGTAGGGGTGTGGCTGCTAAGTGAGAGTGGTCGAGGGTGCACTCTGTACAGATGGGGGGATGGAACATTTGCTTGCTGAGCAGATGTTTTAGGGGTGTATGTTTGTCTAGGGGGTGTGACATGGTCAGTGAAGGGCAGTCAGGGGACCATAAAGAGGACATTCGTTGTTGAACGTGCTGCTCTTTTGAGGCCACTCATCCAAAAATGTTAAAGGTGAGGATGGGGACTTGACATCTGGGAGGGAGATTTGCTTGCTAACTCCTTTGTTACAAATATTAATGTATTTGCTCTGATCAGTAGGGCTTTGTATTGGCAAGAATCATTGATGTATCACAATATCACGATTCAGTATTTTGAGAATCAATACACCGTCACAAAACATAACATTGCAATACTCAAGTGTATCGATATTTTGTTACAACCTCACTAATCAGATGGCTAGGGTTGTAATTTATGATAAGTTTCATTAGCGATTAATCTGATGATTATTTTCTCGATTAATTGAGTAGTTTTTTTGGTCTGTAAATGTCATATCATGGTGAAAAATGGTGAGAGATGAGAAGATGATGTCCTCAATGTTCAGTTTACTGTCACAGAGAAGTAAAGAAACCAGTGAAGTATTCACATTTAAGAAGCTTAAATCAGAGAAAAATTACTCAAACTGATTAATCGATTAACAAAATAGTTGGCAATGAATTTGTTATTTGACGACTTATTGATGAATCATTGCAGCTCTATTTAGGACTATGTTAACGTGGCCATTTCATCAACAGGCACTTTTTATTTTTCAGTTCTGCAAGGTAGTTAGAGGCATAGTTACAGCCTTTGCATTAGGGCTACAGCTAATGATTAATTATCACTTAATCTGACAGTTATTTTCACAATTAATCAATTAATTGTTTAGTCTATAAAATGTAAAAAATGCTCATCACAATTTCCCAGAGCCCTAAGTGATTTCTTCATATTGCTATTGCTTTCGTCCAACCAACAGTCCAAAACTCAAAGACTCTACTGTATATATGACAAAGAAAATCAGCAAATCCTCACATTTAAGAAGATAGAGTCAGGAATATTGAATTTTTTTGCTTGAAAAATTACTAAAAGGATGAATCGATTCTCAAAATAGTTGGCAATTCATTTTCTTTCGATCCACTAATCAATTAATCAACTCATCGTTGCAGCTCTAATATGCATTATAGCACTCCCCTCATCCCTTATCCTCTCTGTCTGCTGTGGTGTGTTATTCTCTGGTGCACAGCAAAAAACAGATTGGAGTTTTCATTAAGGCAGAAAAACTGTCAGACTCTTGACAGCTTTTGATTTGGACATATGGTCTGACGCAGTGGAAACAAACACCCAAAATCAAGCCCTAAAAAATCTCTCCCTCTCATCTCTATCACTCCTTCTCCATCCATCTCGGCTCACTATATTTCTGTCTGCATTGAAACTTCACCTGTAGTCAAAGCGAAGCGCTCTGGAGCTTGCTTGGAGCTGTTTTTCATTTTCGGTGGAGCTTTTTTATAATTGGTGGATAGAGACGGGTCTTTGGGTATGGATCATGGCTCTGTAATGACTCTCTGTGTGTGCATGGGTGTGAGTGCAGGGTGTAGACCAGCGCTGAATGGGAATGAGATGAATGCTGGGTGGAAATGAATTTCTAAAGGCCATGGTGCTTCATCACGGGCCCAGCACTGCCCGTCCCACTCCTGCCTGAATAACACCAGAATTATCACTCAGAGGGAGGAGAGAGCGATGAATACCTCCAGCTACTACACCCTGGGGACTCTGGTACCCCCCGCCCCTTCCTGGCTCTTTCTCTTCCCCACACACACACACACACACACACACACATATATGAATGTTCCACACACTCACACAGGTAGAGATTGTGAAGGGGGGGCAACATTATGCACTAATGGTGTGCTCCATTAATCATACAATGATGAAGGCCATTTCCTTTATTTAATTGGCTGCCAGTATCCCAGTGTCTTTGTTGCATGTCATTTCAGACTCTGGCTGGCAATATGCTTGTGTGTGCTCCACTCTTTTAGCTAGCAGAGTGCAGTATGAGGGTATGGCTGAGAGCTCTACAGACACATCAAACAAGTGTCTTTTGTATGTGTTCATAGCATATTGCTAATAGACTGAACAATATTGGGAAAACAATCCTCCATTTATTTCATGCAGTGCTTCCACACAATGTACCAGCATTTAGTTAGTCTTAAGTTGTTTAATTTATTTGAAAATAGACTTGTAGATAGATTTTTTCTTAATTAATCAAAAGTTATCGCAGGTTAGAATTCAGCTACACAGGGACTTAATGTTGAATGCTAACAAAATAACCTAACAACAACTAGCAAAATTAGGAAATGTTGAAGCTTTACTAGCAAGTAGACAGATTAAAGACACTGTCGTGAAGAAAATAGGTTAATGGTTTCGTGCTGGTGGAACAGATGCAAGGATGGAAGTGGGGTGGGACCAAGAAATGACCCGTCCTAAGGCTTGGTACCTCAGCCAAGTTTCTCCTTTCCTGTTTCCTTAAGCAATATTTTTCCCCATGTTAGCAAAAGGATAGCTAACTACCCACCTAATCAACATAAATCATTAGCTAGCTAGTTAGCTAGAGTTTTGCTAGCTTAAGCTGGCTAACTAGCTAGGATTTTGCTAACATTAGATATAATAAGATATGAATATATGTCACTTTTACGGGAAAAGGAGAAAGTTAATTGAAGTACCATCTTTGTTCATCTGTTATTGGGTGAAGCTTAGGAAGGGTAATTTAACCAGGGACTGTTGTGTCATATGAAATAATAAATAAATATGAAATAATTAAATGTGTGTACAGTAGAGGACGTCATATACGGTAGAGGTTTCTTGAGTGAAAAAGGTATAAATAATTTATCTGTCTGTCCAGCTCTCCAATTGCTTTTTCTTATCATCCACTCTGAAGTTCTTTTCATTGCCATTTATTACAAAATTTAGCAGGACAAAAAAGGGGAAAAGTAAATTGATATCTACAGCTTGAGAGGTTACTATTAGACTTTAAATATAAAAGTGTTATTAAGAAACACTTAACAGTGAACACATAGCTGAGTCCACACACCCACACCCACATAAAAGCAAAGAACAAACTTAGAGCATGTGCCTATATTAAGCCAACATTCACAATTAATGTGTTGATTTACAGTTGAGAGTTTTGAGGAACCTTTGTTTCTTGTGGTGTGCTAAAATAGATTTTTGTTCAGAAGTACAAGACTGGCTGTGCACTCTAGGCTTTATCCATTGTTTACACTCCACAGGAAATAGCAGAATTCATGAGCTTATGAATAGATATTTCTTGGCTGGTAGGGAACGTTTTTTTTTTTTTTACCACAGGTGACCAACTAATAAAGCCACATGATAATAAAAATGATAGTGTGGATGATATGCTAACAGCAATTACAGATATTTTTGATTCAGTGTAACATCCTGCATGCATAAAAGGCATATTTATCCAACAATTATGTGTACAAACAGAATTGCCTGCTTGAGAGCCCACTGTGGGCATGATGGTACAAGCTGATTTGCCCTCAGTAGGAGATGATGCATTGATCGGAATTCTGATGCTCTGATTACAACTATGAAAGAAATTGCGAGTTTGTTGTGCTGTGTTTTCTTCACTGCATATCCAGCATATTGATAGAAAAGAACATGTCACAAATGGATGTGCAGAAAGTTGAGGTTGTTGTTTATGTTAATTTCTAAAACATATTCTCCGCACAGTCTTTTGTGTTGCTCCTAATTAGACAAGACAGCTCTCACATTGCAACAATAAGGGAAGCAAAAAAAGAGAGTATGCAATTATGTACTACTTACAAAAGCCTTTTTGATTCACAAAACACTTGGTGCAGCCTTACACAGCCATGTCTATTATCATAATGCATACTGCCTGTTCACAGTGTGGTGAGGGGAGCATGAGAGGCAGAATGCTGCAGTTGGCTTGTTTTGCTCTTTGAAGGCTGAAGGAGGGCATGGCAATATTTACTGAGAGAGTGCCCCCCCTTGGTCCCACCCTGCTAGGCTGGCGTTTGAGCTTCACAGCCGGGGGATGTGTTTTGCACCAGTACATCTCTTCTCCCTCCCCCTCCCCCCTCAATCCCCCCTCTGCAAGCCCTCTACGGACACGCTGCACAGGGACACCCACTTCCTCATTAAAAAACCAACAGCCATTAATGTTAGATGAGGGCAAGAGGAGCTGGAGGAGGGAGAGCGGGCAGAAAGAGGGAGGTGTTTTCCCCTTGATCGACTCCTAAGGATGCATGATGAATCCTCACAGACACACAGGCCGACATGCTGAGAAAGGGGAGGAGATGAGAAGCTGCAGACATTTTTTTTTCCCAAAGACAGACAGACTGACAGATATAATCGAGGTAAAATGGCTGCAACATCTCATAGAGATACACAATGTGACATATTGATAAATAGAGGTGAAACATGATGAAAATTTCATATCATGGTTAGAGCGACCAAAACTGGGACAATACACTCATCTCCAGATTTGATACTATCAGGATACTTGGGTGCTGATTTGATATGTATTGCAATTTTTAAGTACTGTGATTCTCCAGGTATTGCGATTTGCAATTTTTGAAGTATCCTGCTCAGCAAGATAGTGTCATAAGAATAATAAATAAGATGATAGATAAGATTTTAGGCCAAAATAAATGGATCCCCTTAAAACTGCACATGGCACAAATGTGAGTTTTGACCCTTTGAGGTTGTTGAAGCTGGTCAGTGTGGTATGTTGAAGCCAGCATAGCAGATTGACTTAGTGTTTGTGTCTACAGATCAGAGGACTTATATGCCTATAACTATGAACACACATGCCGTTTTATGTATGTGTAGTAAATTGGATCTATTTAAGATAATATTATGATTGGGATGCTAATTTCCATTAGTGCGTTAATGGAAATTCTCATTATGTGTTGGCGTCAAGCTAGCAGACTAAGAGGTCGTAAATTCTATAAAGGAAAATTGATTCAGAAATCATGAAAAAAGAATCACAATACTTAAGCGAATCAATTTTTTTCTATCACCCCTGTCAGTATGATCATGAGTTTGTTCAAATGTGCTGAAAATGTTTAAAAAGTACTGATAGACAAAATTATTTCATCAACGTTTATATTGGAAACCTCTCAACAATTTGAAATGATGTCATGTCAGTGGTTTCACTGATGCAGAGTAAACCCACATTGCATTCTGTGCCTTCATCTGGGAGACTTTTGCTAACTTTGGTTGATGCTGAACAGTATTTGAGTTTTTCAAAATACGGCTGTAATAATAAAAATTAGAAATGGAACTAACCATCAGGAATTTTGTGGTTTATCGTGAAACCAGTAAGCGTTTCATCCCCACTAATGAATGGATCGGAGAGTGAAACAGAATAATTGGGAAGTGAAAGATTTGCATAACTGCAGGAAGCATAGTTAATGACAGATTTGTTCAGAAAACACGTGTCTTCTTCCCTTCCTTCCTCTCTCTCTCTCTCTCTCCCTCTCTCTCTCTCACACACACACACACACATGCACAATGAATGAAGAAGCAGCTAGTGCCGTCTATAGATGGACTGTTAATACCCAATACGCCCCCGCTGTGAGGTCTTAAATTGGTAGGTTCCCTGGAGTGGAGGAAAAGTGACAAGGAGAGGAGGGGTAACACCATCTCAGCCATAAAAGTGGGGTCAGAGTGATAGGACATGGCTTAAAGCTTTAACATACGCAAACATGTGCATGCACACTGAAATGCAATCAACAGTTCCCAAATATCTGTCATTGCTATATGTTGTTTTGCTAAAATTGCGTTGAGGGCTCTTCACACTTGTGGCAAACCAAGACTGTAATGGTCAATTCCCCCTGGCCATCGACCAATCTACTGAGACCCTCCACTCGATTCTATGTCCACCTTTCCAATTGTGATAGACAGTTTGGACCAGTGAATCAATTCCGTCAATTTTGGGATTGACCCCAGCTGCGCAGTTTGTAAAGACTTGAGCACACAGGCTCAGATTTTAAAAGCTAGGGCTTATCTAGATATTTGCATGCCAGTAGTTTATGTATGTCATGGAGCTTTTCCTTTGCTGTGGTTATGAGGATCGACATTGTGCACTCTGTGTGTGTTGATGTGTGTGGGAGGAAATTGGGGTCATTGTTATTCTACCGTTTTTATACAGAACCTCCAGGAAGAAGCAGAGATTACAGCCCAAAGCAACGTGGGTGGATGTTACAAAGGGTGTGTGTATAGTTGTATTGTATCGGTGTGTGTCTGCTGCAAATATGAGTGCAAGCGCTCATCTTTTCTTTCCACATTTTCATCCAGTATCATCTGGGTTTGCATGGAGAGTTCCAGAGCCCCAATGAGAAGGGGGGCTGTGGCTGCAGAGCTGTAGCCCTATAGCGGTGGCTGGTCTGTGGGGAGCTTACTGTGTGTGTGCGTGTCTGCAGGCCGTGTCTGTGTGCATAGAGCTGGGGGAGACAGAGACGGAGAGAGCGGGCAACCAGAGCTTGCTGGCTGGGTAATGAATTTACTCCTGCGGCACTCTTTAAAGCATAATTACACTCATCAAAGCCAGCAAGGCCTGTCTCGCCCACTGACTCCTAGCTAAAACAAAGGCTGAGCAAAAACACCACACGGCTTAATTCTCTTTCCATATTACCATACCACAGTTACTACTACAAACCACAATATCATTTTTTTATGTCTTTTTCTGTCTTTAGCCAGAGTGCAGACTGTAAGTCACATTTTTCTGACTGACTGTAACAATTTGTGGCCGAAGAGCATAAATACTCTAGAGTTCAGTTTAACCAATTTGAATACAGAAAGTCTTTGAAGGTTTAGTTCAGATAATTTGAAGTGGGGTTGTGTGATGTACTCATCGATAGTCAGTTTGGAGAAGCAGCAGGAGTTGCTTTTAATCTTTTCCTGTATAATGATAATAAATGAAATGAGTCCCGGTGTAAGGAGCTAAGATATGTACTGCTGTGGACAGTCAGGAGCAAAATATATCTTAGCCACCTAAAACAGGCTCACCTAAAGAAAACATCAATATCAGTTGAAGTGTACACTATATTTAGAATATTTTCACTGCTTTACCTTGCCATCAGACTAACTTTTCCGGTGGGAAACTATTATATAAGCCAAATATCACGTTGTTCAAACTAAACAAAATCCATAGGCAAAACCAGTAATTTAACATTGCAGAATACAGAACACCACTGCCTTGATCTTGTTGGTTTGTTTGTGCTATTGTGTGATTGCAGTGTTTTAAAAGGACAGTTTGGATTCATAGAAGTCATACAATAACAAAAACAAACTAACAAATCGAGAAAGTTGTAGACCAGCAACTCCCGTTTTCTGCGAGGTAAAATTACAGACTTTTCCCATGGAGTTTGGTCTGTTTGGAAGGAGCGAATTTGGCTTATATTACGGCCTTTTCCTGTTAGAAAAGGATGTCTAACAGCAAGGTAATGCGGTGAAAATAGTCTAAATGTATAATACACTAAAACTGATATTGACTCAACTGTTTTTTTTCTTAAGTGGCTAAATATTTTTTGCTGCTGACCCTGTCAACAGCATTATATTGCCTAGCTTCATACTGATAGTCCTCTCTGCTTCCCCAAACTGGGGCCATGACGACCAGCTTCTACTCTAAGTAATACACAGACTATCAACAAGTACCTTATGCAAGCCTACTTCAAATAATATAAACTATCCCTTTATAGTCTTTCTATCTTTGCAGCCTTCATCCATCAGTGCTCTCAGCATTGGCATCATTTCCTCTATTTCTTGATCAAACATCACGTTTTAGCTTTGTATAAAACACCTGGTTCCCGATGTCCCTCTGTGACTCTGCTCTCAAATTCAACCCCACGTTCCTCTTGCCATTGCTGTCCGCCCCGCTTGTCTCCCCTTGATCCTCCCCCTTCACCTCCACTTTCTGTGGGAAAAGGTCAAGGTTGTGTGTGAGCATTTGGCTGTATATCTACGCACACGTGGGGTGTGTGTGGTGAGCATACACAAGGAAACCCAGCTACACCTGTTCTAGCTCTGGAGACATGAGGAGGGGCAGAAACAAGGGAGCTCAACGCACCACCCACCTCTAAGACTAGGATACAGAGGATCAGACACTGCTGGCTCAAAATTAATTCACACAGACGCACAAGTACACATTCAAGACACGTGCAGTCTTGCAGACAGCACACAGTTTGCAATTTTGCAATTAAATTCTTTTTACTTCTGCTATGATTAGTTGATTAATCAATTAGTTGTCAACTATCAAATTAATCACCATTGTTTTATAGTTTATTTAGTCCTCTGTGACAGTGAACTGAATATCTTTGGCTTCTGGACAAAAAAGACATTTGAGGACATCACTTTGAGCTTACAGAAACAGTGATTTTTTACCATTTTCTGACATTTTATAAACCAAACAATTGATTAATCGAAAAAATCATTGACAGATTAAGGGATAATGAAAATAATTCATAGTTGCAGCCCTAATTCTTTTAGTGGCAAAACGATTTTATTGAAGGCATTTCTGTACTGTATTAATGGAGGCGTCTGTTCCGTATTTGATGTCATTGACACACACATTAGCAGCTTACCATGATAATGACTACCAGCCCCAGTACAGATCAGCCCACAAGAATTCGCCTAACGACAGATGTGGCTGACTACTGTGAGCATGCCGCTGTTACACCCCTCCAGATAAATGTGTCTCTCAGAAGTCACACTTCTGTAAAACATGGAGCAAAGACAACCGCTGCTTTGATCAGTAGATGCACTTGAGATACATTTAGCTCATTTGAACCATCATGATTTGACAGCATAAAACTTGACATCAGCAGAGGGAGAAATTTGTTTTGAGCGAGTCCCTTTTCATCAAAAAAAAAGTTGTTGTAGTGGAGCGGTGGAACTACGTAGGGTTGCAGTACTCAAGACATCTGAAGACCCCTTTTTGAAGGTCTCAGTCTCGTCTTGGAATTGGCTGCATAGCTAGACGGTCTTGTCTCAGTCTCAGATAAAGAGGACTTGGGGTTTTATTGTAAGACTATCAAGACCTGTGGGGACATCACTAAATTGTCTGTACAATGTCTGATTTATCAGACAATATCAATATCACTACTGTGGTTGGATGTTAAACTTCCTGCGTCAAGTGCAACCAATAACTTGACTAATTTCTAATTTGAAAGTTTTGTTAATGTTCTCAGCTGCCACCCTCCCTGCCCCCCTTCACACACATTCCAAGAAAGCGAATGTGGGAGACAGGAGAAGAAGCTAGGACTGTCTTGGATGAGATGTCAGACAAATCCTCTGGAATGAAACCACAAAAATAGCACACAAGTAGTGTAAGCGATGTAAGCAAAGCTAGTGAAGTTACAACTTTGCTTGTGATAAACGATGATGAGACAGGCATAAAACTGTGTAGGAAATGTATATACACTTACGTCACATCTACATTAGCTAAGGTCAGCTTTGACATAAATTTTACACGCTGTGTTACTGCTCCCTCACTTGAGTGAGAACACTCTAGATGTGACCGCACTTTGTCTTAACTCAGTCTCACCCTGCCTTGGTCTTGTCTCTCTGGGTTTGGTCATGACTTGATCGTGTTTTAGGTGGTCTTGACTACAACATTGGTATCATACAGTGTGCCATAAAACAAAGTCTCCCCTATAAATTCTATGTAGTCTATAGGAAAGAGAGTAAAGGCAGTGGATTTACTGTGTGTGCTTTTGTTTTGTGTGTTTGTGCAGGGTGTATTTAGTCTAATTACTGCAGCCCTCTGCTTGGTGAAGTGATTTACACATTGTTTTTCTCCACCGGGTTTTTTGGTAAATTTGAGATAAGCACTCCCTCTCTGTCGGCCTCTGTCTCACTCAATCTTGCCTCCAACTCAACATAATAAACAGTTTCAGTGTTTTGTTTTCCCTCCGCGAGGCCTTTGTGTCTCTTGAGGATTTATCATCTGCCTACAGTATTTTAGGGGTCTTAATCTCCCACCATTTGATTACTACCAGCTAATTAAACAGAGAGGATGCCAAGCAGGTGATGGAACAGTGAGGTGGCACTGGTCCCTGTCTGGAAGCCAGAGCTGCTTTCTTGTCCTCTGTTCTACTTGCCACAGTTTGCACAAACAGTCCAAGTGTGCTTTATTTGCATTTTTTTTACTGTATGAATTTTAGTTTGTACAGTACAGTAAATCAGAAATATGTCTACTGAGCCTAGTTGTTTTTCTTCTTGGTTAAATAGACCTAGTTTTTATTTTGCTTCGCCCTCGCTACTGGACTGCCGGAGGCCAGCAAGAGGGAGGAGGGCTGGATTTCAAGGCTCTGCGGGCTGGGAATAAGGAACTGCTGACATCAGCATCCCAAAGCCATATTAGTGAGAAGGAAAGGATGGCAGTGAAAAAAAAATAGCTTAAAGATTTATTTCTCCAACAATTGAAATTGGCTGCAATATTTTCCCCCTGTTTTCTCCCTCACAAAGTTCAATGTCTTTTATGAATTTTTAGCAGCAGGTACAAATCTTTAGCCGTGCATCTATTTGGTGTGACACCTTGCCACCCACGAGGTCACTTAAACAGAGGAGTGAAATGATGGCACGCTGATATGAAGGAGGACAATGATAAATGTCACAGATGACAATGAGTTTGTCACAGCCGAGAGATGCCCTTTTCCCCAGTCCCTCCGCAGAGATGCTCTCTTCACAGGTCTCAATCCCTTGTCAAGTGTTTAAACCTGCACATCCATATGCATGCTGCTACACATGAAACAGCGTGCATCTGCTTGTCGCGCTCGGCGGCTGCCCTAGTAGACAGGCAGACAGGATGTCCTTAGCCCCAAGGCCAGTGAGACAACACAAGATCTGCTGACCGGGAGAAAGAGGCCACCAAGATCCTCAGGGCAGACTGATGCACTGCTACGACTGAGGATGAACTCCTGCATCTAGTTGACAAAGTAGACTCTGTCAGCAGATCATCAGAGTGATATTCAAACTGACTTCTTTTGGCAGTTCACCAATTTACCCTCCTCTGGGAGTGTACATTTATCAGGGGGGTAAAGATTGTGGTAGTTTTTAAGGTGAACCTGCTTAAAGACCATTTACAAATTTCCTAATTATCTTCTTTGAGAAGGCAGAAAGCTTATCTGTATGCTTTAATTATAGTTAGTCAAATAGATAATTCATAACCACTGAAGATATATCAAACTGTACCTGCTTAATTAAGCATTTATTGGGGTTAATTGTGAGCAAAAAGCTTTGCAATGAAACAACCCCTATTCTGTTTTATTTTTAATTATACTCCATTCTCCTACAATAAGGCTACAGCTGCCGTGTCCTCCTTTGAAATTTCTATTGCAGCACATAACTTGTGTAATTGTTCGCTTGTTTCTTGTTAAATAAGCCATATGGGTTAGTATCTGTTTAAGAGTTGTAAAACATCATTAATAAACTTTTAGAAAGAGTAGATGTTTATAACAGTTAAATTGAGCAATGTGTTGATGGAGTCTGGCAGGCAGAAGGCAGGAAGTCACTGGATTGAAACTCCAGAGTATGTATTTTCAGAGCAGTGCTCTTTTGTTTTCAGGGTAACAGGCTTAACTTTACCATGACAGTCAATTGATAGTTATTAACAGCAGCTCAACTTACAATGGAGGACTCATCATCACTTATTATTGTCAAATTATAATGTTGCACTCATCTTCTGCTTTTGCAGTTTTCCTGCAGCCTTCCTGTGCTTTATTGAGTCTTGGGTAGAGGGAGGGAGGGAAACAATTCACTTCAACCATAGACTGTATATTAAGAAAGATTTTAGCCTATTTAATATACCGTCTGTGGCTCCAACTCACTTCCTATTTGGGCTGCTGTATTCATTTTTGGATGCACAATTGTTACATATTGCTCCTTTACAGCCAGAACCACCTGTCAGAGCTCAGCCTGGTACGCTTTAACCATGAAAGAAAATGGGGTATAGGTACTATCTTGAAAAGGTTGATTTATTGACTAATAGTGCAATCTTTTTCATATTTATATAAGTTTTGAAAATACATTCTTTTTAAATTATGTTTCTGTATGACTCTTTAATGCTGCACTTTAGCGATAATAAAACGCAGTATCTCAAATATGAAGTGCCACCAGCAACACTTAATTAATCTTAATTGCTTCGGAACAAGCCAGCCTGCAGAATCGCCTCGTTTTTCTAAACGACTCTTCCCTCAACAATATTGCATACAACCATTTTTCCCCCTGTCTTTCCTGGCGTGATGAAATGCGCTTTTTGCTGCTATCTATCCCTTATCCACTCTGTTCCGCCACACACTCTTCTCTCCGGCTGAGGAAAAGCTTTCGGAGGCTGCCAGAGCAGACCCGTCATCTGCTGGCAGTCTATTTGCTGTTGTTGGTGGGGGATGAGTAATGGCAGCACCACCGTCCTTATCACCAGTCCACACACCTGCACTCCTCCCTGCACCACACACTTAATTGCCCCTCCACACCCCCACCCCTGCTTCAGGCCCTGATATCTGCTTATGCCTCACATTCCTGGATAGAGGCCTTATGTCCATTAGTGCCATGGCTGCATGGAATTTATAGCTTTGGTGTGGAAGCTAGGAATCTGCATTTCGGCCTTGGTGGGGCAGGGGATGCTGTCGTCTTGGTAAACTGGTGAGGAGGGTCTTGTTTTTGAGCACAGGAAGAAGAGGAGTAGTGACATTTGCCTATGATTTTCAGGGCTGACAGATCCCTGGTGTTCAGGGTCAAAGCTGGCATACCACTAAGGAAAGCGAGGAGGCAGGGAGAGCATAAAACAAATAAAAACAAAAGGCATGGAGCAGCATTGAAGGAATGTCCACACAGAGCCAGACAGACAGTCCCAGAGTGAGGGTCACAACAAGGTGGATGCAAACAGAACAATGGGCTCTCTCATGCACATGTCATAAACATGCACAAAGGGTTACAGTGGTCTCTGAGCTCACTCTGATGCACACGTTGGCAACAGCCTAGCACATAGACAGCTTTTAATAATTTAAACTTTATGGACCACAGTAAGCTCTGAACGACTGTTTTTCAACAGAATGAGTCTCAGTACATTTTTCCCCAATTTGGGATTTTCATTTTGTTGGTTGATGATCCAGAATCAAGTTTGGGAACGACGCATTGTTAAACTGATCTGTAATACTTCTGTGAAGCCAATGTCAAACTCTTTTCATGTTCCAGGTACCCAGCTGCAGAATATGCCTGATAATGCTATGTTTAGACACTGTTGTCTTGTTCTAGTGCAAAGTGTTGCAACTGTTTTCCTCCCACTCAGTGGGGATGTAAAGTTCAGCTGATCGCGAGTTTGTCTCTGAGCGGTGGTTCTGACTTGTTCCTCAGAGGCAGACCTTTAAATTAAGTAAGTAAATGACAAAAATTGCCCCAAAAAATCAACCAGCGATGGATCAGACAATTGCCAACACACACACACACACACACACACACACACACACACACACACACACATATTTGTCCAGTTCCCCAACCCTAGCTTGAATCTGTGTTGCACCATATCTCTTGTGATAAATGCCATGGTACAAGATGGTCATGAATGTTAGTCAATGGCTTGACAACAGAGAGGACCACAGCAGATATTGTAAGTTTCTTTATGTGGAAGGTGCAGGACCAACAAGCAGGAACTTCAGGTAGGCTTTTGTTGAGATCTTTCTTTCAAAGGCAACATTACTTTGGTTTGTCGAAAGGTAATTGGGGAACCATTTGAAGTCCTGTAGCTGGAGATTCCTCAGGCCTGCTCCTCCTTTGACAGGCCTGTAATAGCCTTGTCTCTCAGTTACCAGGAGACCAGTAGACTTGGCCCCAATTCACTGTCAAGGCCTTGTGGAAGAGCTCTCTCAGGAGACCATGATTGTACCTTAAGAGATTGTCTCCATGTGTATTATCTGTCTTTCCAAAAATGGAGAACTAGGGTGGGGTCATTGACTCGGATGGGTATTTGTCTTGTTTTTCCTAACAAATGCTCTTGAACGCATTCGTCTTTCTTCTCTTGAGCTACAAATGTCCCAGTTGGGAGAAATGAATTAGTGTGTTCTTTTAGCACATTTCTTTTCTCTGTCCTCGAAGAGTTCTTACACAAAGAAGGTGGAGTAAAAACCTGAGACATGCAAAGCATTCCTGTGTACGAGATTGATTGCAGACAGTTCGTTCAAGCGAGCCGCTTTCTCAGATAGAAACAATGGCAGCAGCGGCTGTATCACTTGTCTATAAAAAGCAGCAGCAACAGCTCTAGTATCCATTTAAGAGTATCCATCCTGCTCTGAACAAATGCCCCAGAGAGCACCTCCATTAGGGCTCCAGCTGGAGACAGTAGCAACCACAGTTACACTCTTGTCCTGCCACCAGCCTCTCAGGTCAGGAGGGTGCTAAGAGGCTCCTATTGGCAACCCACCCTTCCCCAGTGATAAATATCCAGGAGCCCACTGGATGACACCAAATTTTTCATCATTAATCTGGCCCATTATGAGGCTGTTTCCCCGGCATTGATCCCCAGTCCAGTCCAGCTGACGCAGCCCCTCCAGGGTGGATGCAGGGGGGTCACTGGGGGAACTGGGACATAGCCAGGCTACTCAGTCAAGTGCAGGGTGGGAAAGCAAGGATAAACACAGATGTGAAGTGTTGCTTGTGCATGCTAATCACCATATACTGTATGTTTAAACATGCATACATATAAACACAGTTGAATACAACCATACACACACACACACACACACAAATATAAACACAAGATGGCACGTTGGATGAAACTGGATTCTGTGAGGAATAGGATGTTGAGAATCGGGACCAGATGTCCAGGTGTTTGCTGATAGTAAAGCCTTAATTACATTCACATGCTGAGAGACAGTTGCTCCCCATTACGTTTTATAAACACACATACTGTACATACACACACCAGTGAGCCCAGGGGGGCATGTGCACAGCTATTGTCTTAATTTCATTCCCCACTTTTCCTCGATTTGCTCTCCTTTACACCTCCTGGCTGGCCCAATTGAGATTGGCCTGCTGTTGCACACTCCCAGTATTCCAGAAAGCGAGACGAACAGAATGCATTATATCCCACTGGGGAGAGCTGTAGAGTAGGGAGATTTACCTTCTTTTTACAAATGATATCAAATCAGGGAAAGGAAAGTCTGTCAGCTGTGAAATTACTGATCATCCGGGTCTTTCTTGTTTCTGCTCACAGAGAGAGTGTTAGAGAGGAGCAATCGAGTAGAGAATAGGATGGGAAGGTGTTTGGCTCAGCATGTGTTCCCTGTCTCCCATCTTCCTCTTGTCTGTCATCAATTGTTGAGGACGATCTTGCCAAGGCTGATTGTGTGTCCACCTCCTTTGATGAAGGCAAGCACAGGGGTTGTCATAGGGCCACATGGAGGCAGTGAGCCTCACCTCCAGGCTAACAGTGGGGACTGCTAAGGGTCACTTCCCTTCAAAATGTCTTCCTTTCCTTGAAGATGGCTTCATGATAACAAACATGAATATTGTTTTTTGTGTCCTCCTTTAAAATTTTTATTCCAAGCTGGAATAACTGTTTTTGTTTGCCTGCTTCCTATTAGTTAGAGTTCAAATTAATGTTGAATGTTCGCTGAATGAGTGTCTTTTTATGAATCGTAAGAACTCATCAATAATCTTTTAGAAGGAGAAGATGTTTATAATAATTAAATTCAGCAATATGTTAATGGAGTGTGGCAGGCAGGAGTCAGGCAGTGACTGAACTCAAACTCCAGAGTGTGTATTTTTGGAGCAGCAGGCTAACTTTACGTTAAATGTGTTGATAGAGAATCAATGGGTATAAACAGGTGATCAGCTTACAGGGTAGGACTCGTCGCCGCTTGAAATTGTCAGATTATAATGTTGCACTTGTCTTGCAGTCCTGCAGCGTTCCTGCAGCCTGCCTGAGCTTCCTCGAGTCTGGGGAGGAGGGGCCAGTGGAAAACGACTTGCTTCAACCACAGATCGTAAATGAAATAGGAACGCTTCAACCTATTTAATCTGCTGTCTACGGGTCAAACTTGCTGTTTGGACTGCTATACTTATTTTTGGATGTCCAATTTTTACATATTGCTTCTTTAATACCTTTATCAGTTTGCCTTTACCTTATATCAAAACATAAACATGCAGAGGTGATTAAGGTTAGTGATGTAATAGAGCTGTATCATCATATCATCCATATAGCTCCCCCTCAGACCAGTCCTTATTGGTATTGTGACAGCCAGCTCGGTCAGAGTGGTGGTGGTGGTGGTGGTGGTGGCAGTGGAGTTACGTCTAGAGGGGAGGGGGTCAGATGGACGAGGTAATTACCCGGATCAGTGAGCATGAAGGTGGGGCCATGGACCGCTGTCATCACCGGGCTAACAGCTGGAGGCTAAAGCCCCTTCAACAGCTGGGTGATTACACACACACACACACATGCATC